>JBANCV010000081.1:0-21984 GCA_037040105.1 Amiota albilabris | reverse complement strand
CCGGGCAATTTATGTTGATAATTGAAAATTTTTTATAAATTATTTTAAACACATTTCTCAGTGGCAATATGTTCTTCGTGTGATATTTGTAACCATATAGTAGTCCCCTCTTCCTTAATTTCTGTTTTAGTCATTTTAACAAATATTCAAATTTGAGTTTAATTTTGCTTTGCTTGGTTTCATTGTCTTTCAAGATCTTGTGAACATTTAACAAAGGAGTTAATGGTTTACTGCACATCGGGCAATTTATGTTGATAATTGACAATTTTTTGTATGCTGCTGCTTCAACTTACTTTTAAAAATAAGAAATACTCAAGTTCAATGCTTAGTTTTAATATTGTCTATATGTGGATAGAGTTGTTCACCACATTCAAAGTGCATTCGATTAGAAAAGGTATTGTTGTGCTGTTTTCTTTGACCTATTGCAAGCATTCGACTTAGTGTAGATAGAAAGTCTACTCCACAAGCTAATCAAGTTTCTTTAGGTTAAGCAATAACTTCTGCTCAAGAGCTATTTGATGGATAGAGCCTTCTTTGTGAGTGTTCGAGGCACTGAGTTTGGCATAAGGCGCATCTAGGCTGATGTGCCGCACGGTGGTGTGCAAGTTTTATATTCATTGTTTACGGCGGATATGCCGATGCCAGACGGCGACAACGATAATGTAATGATATCTACTTATGCAGATGAAACCACCATTATCTCGAACTTAACTTCCCCCATTGAAGCAGCTGAAATTATTCATGGCTAATTTCAGCGCTTCCATGCATGCACCAAATAATTGAACATTGGCTCATCCAATTATATCGTACGACTCTAGAATCATTTCTCAGGTTAATCATGTTCGATACCTAGGTTTGATCATGGACAAGCGCTTCACCGGGCGCACCCATCTGAAAAGTATTATAGCACACTAATCTCAAAATCTAAGGAATTTGGGCTGGATACTGAGTACGAGCAGTAAACCATCACTCAACATCAGTCCGTTGATTTATAAGCAAGTGCTCGCCCTTGTCAAGATCAATCGTGGGATACAAGCTTGCCAATATAAATCTCTTCACTGCACCGAGATTGGGAGACATTGACAGTGTTAGATGAAACTAACTTCCACAGTAATAGATACAATTCTTCATCATCTGAAACCACTGGCAGCGTCAATCTATACCAATACTAGTGTACGACGTATCAAAAGATTTCATCCTCATGAAAAAAAAACTAGAACTAGAAAATATTTTTACTAATCATCAATGTACACAATACTATAACAATGTTTGAAGTTCCATAAAAATAAAATTAAAGCATTCGATTGATAGTAAATCGCATCAATATTGATTGGATACAAACAAAAATATTAAAGTAACCTTAATGCCTGCCAGAACACTAGAACACTAGCACATCAAACATAACTTGGAAAGGTATTTATGTAGTTCCAGGACATTGTAGAGTTATGAAACTTTTATATAAAAAAATATGCGAAAAAGTCCAAGCAACCAAGGTAACATACATTATATAATGAAGAAGAGAATGAAGACAAGCATTTATTATACAATTATTATTATTATTATTAATATTATACAACTGCGTGGACATCTAGGTAACCAGATGACGATTTACATCCATAGAAAATCTTAGGTTTATTACAATTAGTTTATTCGAGACCATAGTGACGAGGTGAATAGATGGCAAGCTTCCCCTAATATAATCTAATCTAATCTAATATAATCTAATCTATCAACCAAAGGTTTTTCATTGTTTCTTTGTAATATTTTCCTGCCATTTTCCATTGACTTCATTCCTTCTTACCTTCATTTATTTTGTATGGCAATTTTTGTTCAGTTGAGTACCAAGTATAGAAGCAGTTTATACTCACATTTTCCCCGTGACCTATTACAGCTAAGAACTTACAGACATTCTGTCTATTTTAAATTTTTTGGATTTTTTTTACAAATGTATTTTTTACTCATTTTCTCTTCCTTTCTCACCCTTTTCAGTTGCAAGAGTAATTAGACTGAAATAATGATGAATAGAAGGTTAATTACAAACAAATCACAAAAAAAAAAAAAAAATAGTAGCTTAATTATCTTGCCACAAAATGTTGCAAGAACATGAGGAAAGCTAATGTATTTTAGATAAACGTGATTACAATTCAACTAAAACTATTGTACAATACTTTCTTTTATCCAATTAATTATACAAAATTTTATTTTATTGAATAGTAAAACTTATGTAAATAAAATTGCAATTAAATTATTTTAAAATTTGTAGCAACACTTAAAATTAATAATCTCACACAGCATACTAATTATTTATGCAAATTTCATATGAATTGCAAATGTCAGAGTAGACCGACCACAAAGGCCAAAGACATACATTGTAGCAAGGGGGAATGAGAGTGGTTGCGATTGGAGATAATAGTTTGTATTCAAATTTATCATTTGTTTAACGTTTTCAACTTGTATTGAAATTTTTAGCAACTTTTATATGAAAATATGCAATATTTAACTCAGAAATTCAGATAATTAAATTGGCATTCATTGAATATAAAACTAAGTAAACATAACTAATAAAATTTATGTCATAGAAATTTTCATCATAAACCAAATGAGTCCATATTGCTTGATTGATGGGCAATGTTTCGTTTAGAAATGTAGAAATGTAATGTGTGTGGCAGATGCCACAAATATTGTTTCCCCTTCCAGATTAAGACAGATAATTGAATCAGATATCAATCATATCTCTCAATTAACTAAATAAAGTTTAATAAAATACATCATGTGCGATGTCATTAATATTGCATTTATGCAAATTTGCTTCCACATAGATGAACAAAGAAATACAACAGATATTGATTACAATATTGATTGTTTTCAGACATCGAAAACATTCTTACATGCATCATAATCATCATGACTATAAAGATATTTATACAAAATACAAGTATAAATAATTGTCTATTATTAAATTAAATTTAAATTAAATGGAGGTGATTTTAATTATCTCTTTACAAATATATATTCGATATATAATCGACTTGAGAAGCATTTCAGAAGGCTATTATGCAACTTAAATCTGGGCATACTCTAGTCATGCATACACACATCTACCAACTGGTCACATTTAGCATTCTTGGCACATCTGTTAGTAGTAGAAATCACCAATCATTCAGGAGGATGTAATTGACTCCTCGTTCATAATAGTCCCTATTCAACCTAGTAGTAATCATGTAATATCATAAAATGAAAGTTCAACAATAATATTTAACATTGTATATATATATACGAGTATAGTAGTAACAACAAACAGTGTAAATTTAGTTATAACATAGCAGTACTACGGATGAGAGGTTTAGCAAATACACATGCATCTATAGAATTTAGACTCCGAGAGAATGATCTAGAATGAGGTTATACAGTGTTTTCTATTATCTTAGTCGTCGTTTTGTGCAGTGCATCGAAGTATCTCCCATTCTTGTTTGTTTTCTGATGGTCCTCTATTTATACCAAAATCCTTGGGATTCCTGCTACAAAGGAATCACCTTCTATCCTTTACCATACTTTCTATGTACTTCTATTGTTTCAAGTTGATATGAAAGATTTTTTGCGTGGAGTTGTCACCTTTGATTACACCAGGATCCAATGTTATATGCCAGCAAAAACAATGGATTTTTCTGAATGACTTTGCTCCGAATAAGGCAAAGATCGTCGGCCGAAAAGTTCATGGCCATAATTTTTAGGGATTCTAAGGGAACAGCCTTCATAGGCTTTTTGTGGTAAGGAAAATAATCTACAATGAATCACTGGATCAATTCGATACAAAATTAAAGGAGAAGCGGCAATGTTTCACAACGTAAGCAAATTGCTTTACGAATTGATGCCGCATTCACCATACTCTTCCTGCGACTTCTTTGTATTCTCCAAGTAAACATGTCACGAGGGAAAAGAATGCAGTTTAAATTGGAATGTTATTCTCGAGACAGAAGCGTATTTTGAAGAACTTTCAAGGTTTTCGTGGAGTTTAAAGAAATGTCAGATATGTTAAAATCACCTAGTACGTTAAGAGAGTCACGCTCTCGAGGAATGTTATTAACCAAATTAAACGCACTGGCATGACTCAAATAAGTTTTCGGATTAGAATTAGGCATATTACAAGAACAGATTCCTGAGGTAATAATAACTTCACACAAATAAATTCAGCAGTAAAAATCAACAAATTCTGATCGGATGTTACAGACAACAGGAATTGCTTTTTTCATAAAAAATGTTAATTTTTCAAATTTATGTCATTAATTTTTAGAACCGAAGGCAGAGCAGTACCAACTCTAATGTTAATAATTAGTTATAATATTTCCTTTTTAGGTTTCCGTCCCAAAGCGTATCAACGGAACTCTATAACTAAGCATTCGCTGTCAGTCTGTCCGTCTGTCTGTCTGTCTGCCAGTGGACTATATCTCATTAACTGTAAAAGGTAGATAGTGCAAATTTTCGCAGAGTGTGTATTTCTCTTGCCTCTATAACAACAAATAATAAAAATAATACCATAAATGCCTTTTTTACAATATATAATACCCAATAAGTATGCAATACTTTTTATACTCTTCAAGCAGTGAATAATATTATACGGTTGTCATGAAGTTCGTAATGCACGGAAGGAGACATCGTAGAGTACATATATTCTTAATCAGCGCGACGAGACGACTTTATCTTGTCATGTCCGTCCGTCCGTCCATCTGTCTGCCTGTCTGTCAGTCTGTATGTATGCAAACTATTCCCTCAATTTCAATTCGATGTGCATTTCGTAAGTAAACCATAGATAAAGTCAAGAACTACATATTATTAATAAGAAAATTAAGTTAACTTTCTACCGATTTCATCGGCATTCCAAGATGAGACTTTCTAAATATTATGTATATATATATATATATATTCTATTTTGTAATTAAAAATACAAATAGTTCATAAACATTATACAAAGGATGCACTCAATTTTTTTTTTATGTATAAATTGCAACACTCAATCAATAGAAAAAGACATTTTAATGAGCAATAATGTAAAATTTATATATTTTGAGTATATAATTTAAATGTGCAATGTTAAATTGTAAATTATTTTATATTTATACAAAGTATGAGGCAATAGTTGGACCAAGTCATCTCAGACCTGAAGAAGATGCGAATAAAAAATTGGAGGACGGGGGCTAAAGGCCATAGCGCCTGGAAGAAAATTGTGATTGAAGCTAAAGCTCACCTCAAGCTGTAACGCTGCCCGATGATGATGATGATGATGATGATGACGATGAAGGAAAACAATTAATTGATTAGCATAATAGCGCAGGAATTGAGTTCGGATCGGAAGGTGTCAGCAGCCAATCTTAAGCGACTTGCGATGAAACGAAGCATAAACTTTAAATCTTGTAGAAAAAAAAAACAAACACAAGTATGGTAAATAAACAGAAATACATACAAGTCAAACCAATTTACTTAAGAATTTTTTCCATTACATTTCAAGGATGTTATTTCCTTACTTCGATTGCTGTTGCTATTGCTGATGAATGAAGGATCTGTATAAAAGTATAGAAATCTTTCAAGTACGGAAATTAGAAATGAAAGTAAATTTCTTTTATTTTTATTTGTGTGTGTGTATGTGTGTGAGTGTCTATGTTTATGTAGCATTAAATATTATTGGGATGAAGTGAAATGAAATGAGTTGAAATAAATCAGCGTTAAGCATTCATACGCAAATGGATTTATACGCCGCATTCTTTTCATATGTCTTGACTTGAAACGAAATCGATTCGATCCGATTTGACTCAACACAACTCGCCTCAGTTCATTTCTATACTATATTGAAGAGAATTCGACAATGAATCCTAAAATTTTTGTTTTTGCTTCTCTTACAATAACACAAACAACAACAACAACAACAAAAACCATAATAATAATAATAATAATAACGATGTTGCCATTGCAAGGAAATCAGAAGTAATACATAATGGTATAAAACCGATGCTCAAACATCAGCCATTGCTCTTCGTCATGAACCATTGTACGTATGGAGGTCTACAAGAGCCATTACATAATTCAATCAAATTGAACTTAAGAATACTTAGAATACGGAATGAGCAATGAAGGAAGGGAAAGGGTCATAAATAAAGAATACAAGAAATACACAAAAGGAAGGAACAAGTCCACGACGAAATATTTACAATGAAAGAGAACATTAAGAAGAAAAGATAGATTGAGAGGATGAAAGAAAAAAATTATAACAGAAAAGGGGGATGGAAGAAAAGAAAAAAGGTAAAATGTGAAATGTGTAAAGAAAGTGTGTGACTGAGTATCTGAAACTGCATTAAGAATACATTTTGATCAAAAAAAATTCTGCAATTTTGCTATTAAGTGAAGCTGAAAGCAATTTTAAGAGAGTAAAAAACCAAATAGAAAATAATAGTGAAAAGACTTAAACTTTGTAGTGAGACAAATGCAAATTCAAAGCGAGAAGAATGGTAGAAAATGGGTTCGATTCGATTTAATGAAAGTGATGTAAGGAAAATGTAAAGAAAATAAAATAAACCAGAAAGAAGAGTATCATCGACTATATCGAAAATGTAATACACTTCACACATTCCTTAGAAAAAGTTTTTTTGTTCTACGATCTTGAAATTTATATGATTGATGATTATGGATCAGAAACCTTTTGTGTCCAAATTTTAAGATGATAGCACAGAAAACATTATTATTATTTTCTTATAAGAACATGAATTTGATGTGGGACTTTGTGTGGGAGGTACTTGATAGTTCGAGGGGCTTGAAATTTGCTAATAATGTCATATTTTCATGTCGATAATATGAAAAACAAAAAAGGTTTTCTAATGACAACATGAATTTGGATGTTGGGTTTGTATGAGATATATATATGAGATCCGATTCGGCTGATTCAGACAAATGTTGCTTTATATGTTAAAAAAATAAGCTTCGGACAAAATTTCAGCTCTCTAGCTCAAAAACTGAGGATCTAGTTTGTACACATACAGACGGATGGACAGACGAATGGACAGACGGACGGACAGACGGACGGACAGACGGACGGACAGATGGACGGACAGACGAACAGAATATATATATTCTTTATGTGGTCTACGATGTCTCCTTCTGTGCATTGAAAACTTCATGACAAACTTATAATATAACAATATTCACTATATGAAGAGTATAAAAATACATCGAAATAAATTTTATTTGCTATGTTACAAATGCAAATGAAGATTAGGAAGTGGAAGTAGGAGTAGGAGTAGGAGTAGAATTTATATAGAAAGAAGCTACAGCATCTAATTGAGGAATATTCCAATTATATTGTACTTACATGCTATATTGTATGTAGAAGTTCAAAAATTGTCTATGTCAGTTTGAATATTTATTATCAATTCTATTATATTTAGTAACAAGAAGAAATAAATCCTACTATTTTTCATTGAAGTATTCATGTTGCAAGAATTTTTCTAATTTTTATAATATTTTTCATCACAGAATTTACTATTTAAATATTTCAATTTCCTTTTGAAGGTACATCAAAGAGGCAATCAATTTGTGAAATATACTAGAAATGATAATAGTATTAGAAATGTTTTACAGAAATCAAATCGAACTAGTCAAAGAAACTAAAATAAAATTGAACAAAAGCTCAATTTATACAAGTATTAAAATTATTATTGTTGCATGCATATAGAGAAACTATGTTTTGTATGAAATCAAGCATTTCATTAATATTACTTGTGTTAGGTGTCATCAAGAGCTTTGGCTTACAAGTGATATTTGAATATATGTACAATATTATACACTTATTATAGAAGAATACACAATAGAAGTGTTGATATAAGAAATCAATGAATCACGAAAGCTTATCAAAGATATTCAATTTCTTCTTAGACAAGAATTTGAAGAATAGTTATAATCCATGGAGACAAATATAATATGATACTGCAAATATTGTATTGTTTCGAAGATAGTCCCGGTAGTACCAAAACTGGTACTTTTTATTAGTTAAAAGTAAAAGGTACCAATTAATTTATTTAACAATTTGTCGCCATCTATAGTGAATCCTCTCTTACTTGCATTTCATTTGGAAGACCTCAAACTAATCAAAATCAAAGCGAAGCTAGATTCAACTCTGAAAGAGTCGACCAAATGAGGTGACCACGCCAGAAATGGTTAAGAAAATTCACAAAATGGTTGACTGAAAGTATGCGAACTAAACAGCTGCAATATTCCAATGAAATAAGCAGCTACTCAAAATAGTATGGTAGTCACTCAAGAATTTGAGTGAAAAAAGCCAGGAGTCATGACTGTTTGAATGTTTATCCAAAGCGAAACGAATGGATGAATAGATACATATTTCGTTCCGTTTGGTTGAATGAGTAATGAATTAGTTAAATAAATTATCTGAAAATATGTTCAACAAATTGAGTCCACTCAGCTTGCTCTTGTTTTGCGGAGAATGTAAGTGACACACTTCTTGCCTCTCTCTATTTCGATCACATTCTTTCATTGTTCAATGTCACCATCCACAAAAAATGGATACACACAAATTGAACAGATAAATGCATACAAGCCACTCATCCATTCCGCTTTGCTTTGGTTCAATGAATAATTAACTCAAACAATATCATGTCTAATCGTTCCATTTGAAAGTGTTCCTCAAACTCACTGATGCCTAGCATGGTAGAAGGCACTCAAAGGCCATTTTGCGTAGAACAATGCATCTGTCTAATGCGAACTAGCAGATATGGTTGGCATATCAAAGAAATGCAGTACAGACTGAAAATTTTGAGATGAGAAAGCTGTGCACAATGCATTGCAACAGCATCTTGGGTATATTTCAGTCGAGTGTTTTGGCAAAGTTTAATTGAAATGTAATCGAGTTTTTCCATCATTTCGTGGCCAAGGGTGATACATAACTAGATCCATGACTTCAAACTTTAGACGAAGGAACAGTCAAGACAATTGACTGAAAGCGAGAAGGCAGAGACAGTTTCATCTGCAGGCAAGGTCAAGGGCATCTGATTTTATTCAGAAAGAAGAATTATGCGAACTTATTATAACATTTGAATGATGACATCCAGAAGAAGGCGCATTGGGCAAAAAGAAATATTTGTTCCATAAAGACAATTTACCAGAAGACACAATCGTTATCGTGATATCTAAAATCAACAAGCTAAAGTTCGAATTACTTCCTCAGGCACCTTATTCGTTAAATGAACTATCTCAGATTAATTTCTATTGCAAAATTTAAGAAAATGTCCCAGTCAGAGGATTTGTGTATTCGATTGACATTATGAATATTGAATATAAAATGAACAAATTCTAAATTTTAAATGAAATAAAAAACCAAAAGAAACATATAAAAATTTGAAGTTATGTATTTGATCATCGGTTTAGTATTCGTTTCCCATTTGAAGCATAGCAAAGTAATGAAAATCACAATAATAAAAGATTCAATAAAAGAAAATTAAAAATTATACAAACAATGTTTGTTTGTTAAATGGAAAGTCAAAAACGAACAATCGTATTTCAATCAAAATGTTGTGTTTACCTATGACCTTTGACCATTTCCTGGCTAAAAAACTGATTCCTAAAAATTCATAAAATCTTTTTCTCTTACATATAAGCTATCTATTGTATTTTTTCGATATCTATTTCAAAGGAATTCAAATGTTGATTGACTATTAATTGAAACAAGCAAATGGACAATAGATGATGCCAAGACAATTGGACTGAAGCAAAATAAAATTGCATGTATTTTACGCATCCTGTTCGGCTCATAGGCTCTTTTGTTTTGAATGGAAATACTTGATTTCATGCCTTCATGGTATTCTTCTCCCACAATCTAATCCTATCGAAAGCACATGTTGACCTTCGTTCAATGAATTTCTCTATTTTGGAATTCATTTCATTGGCAAGATTTGATTTTCTAATTTCTCATATATTCTTGATGATACAATTCTTTCTCTATAGGAATGAATCGTACGAGTATAAGTTATCTATTTGCATTCAATGGAATATAAATGTTGCTTGAAACATAAACGAAAAATCAACAGAATGAAATTTACAATTGATGCACAAGTCACATTTAGTAACACATCCCAGCAAAGTGGTTTCAGACTTATGTTATCAGTTTTGGTGAGGAGTATTGTAGCATTGTACTTAAGTAAAATCAAATTCTAGGCATACAGTTAATGCATTATGCTCGGAACGAAGAGTCCATGTGAGTGTTCAATTAGATTTCAACAATTTTGCAATTATCTAATTCTATTTAGACCACAACTTGACCTTGTATTTTATACCATTTAATTGATTGACTTAAATCGAATATTGTTAAGTTATACATAAATATTTCAAATTACTAGAGTATCTTCATTACATAATGCTGACTGATGTACATTCTATACGATATGTTGATGAAAGTCATTTGTTTACTTAAGAGATACAAATGTTTATATATCTTATTTCATGTGATGAGCGGGCATTGTTGGACAATAGATGAAAATTGTTAAATGAAACATTACTCATACGCAATGTGCATGAGTACACAGATATAATATGTATATGCAAGTAAATGGATCTACATCAATTATACCAAAAACAGTAGACCACAAAAGTTTGCAACAAATTGTGTTAACAAAACAAAAAAAAAAAAAAAAAAAACCTTGAGAAGAAAAATATATTCACCAAACACAAAAGTCAATGATTTGCGAAGCAACAAATGTGTTCTTAGAAATAGGGAGACAACAATAACAACGAAATATATACGTATATAGGGAAATAGAAGAAGCATGAAAATAATAACAAGAACAACAGGGAGAACTTTATAAACAAAGCCTTGCACATACACACACACACACGCACACATACAAAATCAAGAAAGTAGCTAATAAATCATGATGTCAAGCTTCTTGTTCTTTGAAGCATTAAAGAAGCCTCAAAACACACACAGATGAAAATGAAATACACATAAATACACACATGTATACATGTATGTCTCATAAATATACAATTGCACAAACACACATTATACAAAATATATAGAGAAAAAGCAACAGTAGAATATAAGAAACAAAACGCAAAAGGATATTAAGTTAAATAGCAAATGTAGCCGCTTAATTTCACTTCAATTACAGGAAATGACAAATTAAATGACAGAATGTCAAAAGAGAAGTGAAGAGAACATAGATCGATGGTTATATGGAAAGGCAGACGGACAAACAGACGGACAGACATTGAGAGAGAAAGACAGACAGGCAAACAAACAGATAGATACCATAGTTAGAGAGAAAATACAATAAAGCAATGAAATATCTTAAAGAGTCTTTGTTATCTTAAGGAGAAAAAACATGTAGAAAAATGACAGAGTGACTGACAGACAAATGACAAAAAGTTTCTTCCCTTTCTTCCAGAAAATCAATAAAAAAAAAAAAAAGAATACTCGTACTCGTAATAAAATGAAAAACAAAACAAAAAACAATGTAAAGAATGTCGAAATAGAAAATTCTTTTGAAGCAACAAGAAGCAGAAAATATGTTAAGTAAAAGCTACCGTCGCTTCCAAATCAGTATCAAGGGATGATTAAAACGAACGCACTCTGGGAATAACAGAAACAACACCAACAAAAACAATACAAAAACAAACAGCAACACAGATCAGATGAAAATGAAGAAGTCCCAAGGAAAAACAAAACTCAAATTAAAGCAGAGACAGACAGACAGACAGACGGACAGACAAACAACCATGGCACAGCATCACATTGCAAAGCAACGCAACGCAACGCAACGCAACGCAAAGCTGAGATTAGATGAAAGTAAAGTAAAGAAAAGTTGAGAAGAAAAGTATGGTAAAGTGATGTGAAATGATGTGAAAGTACAGTAAAAGAGGAATGAGGAATGAAAAACAAAAACTCTTTGAGATCAGCGTCTCTTAAACTGTGGCACATAAACATTATAATATTTTTTTCAAACCTTTATCAATTCTTAATACAGTTTCAGTTTCAATTTCAATTTCTTCTTCCTGAGAAGTTGTCACCTCACAGATTTAATTTAATCTAATTATAAAAATTGATAGATTTGGCTTAGGCTTTGCATATTTTGGCGAAGAATTCAAAATTCTTTTGTGAAAAGAAAATGCTAATCAGTTAAGAATACATTTAAGAAACGCTGCTTTAGATTAAAATGAACACAAAATAAAGTAAAGTTTTCTGTTTTCTGTTTTTGTTTCTGTTTTTGGTTTTGTTTCATTTTGCAAGCAAAGCAACAAAACAAACTTGACACAGATAAATATTGTAAATTAGCACGCCGCGGTACCTTGTGGCAACAACATAAAACATTAACCAGCAGCCCAGCCAACACCAACCAAAGTAAGATACAAAGAGACTAAGGAGAACTGACTACCTAAGCACGGTACTAACCAAGCCAGAAGCAAGCCAAGCCAAGTCAAGCTAAACAGCATAGAACCTGTACAGAACCTGAACAGAACAGAACCTGAACAGAATAGAACATAAATATTGTATATAAATACGAACACGTAGCAAAGTACTACTATATGAAGAATAATGTTCTCATATCTCTCTTTACTTCTTAGTTGAACTCACCATAGCACTGTTTGGGTTTGGGTTTGGGTTTGGGTTTGATTTGGTTTGAGTTTGTGTTTGGATTCAGTTCAATTTAGTTGGGTTCAGCTTAGCTCAGCTCAGCTTAGCTCAGCTGAGAATGATGCTCCTTCTCTTCCTTAAAATTAAATGAAATGTAAGAAAAAATAAAATAAGAACAGAAAACATTAATTCCGGTTCACCGAAGCTTGCATACCTTTCAGACCTTTCAGAAAATGAATTCAAAAGCCACAGATTTTTCAATAATCGAACAAATGCCAAAGTAATTTTTTATGGAGGCTACACATATTCTAGTAATTGGAGAACTCTGATTTGCTTATGTATCAAGTACACTAATATTAGATTCTTCTCATCACTTTGATACTAAGGACTTTCGATGCATATTACTATGCGTTACAAACATCAAGTCAAAGTCATAATTCCTGTATGAAAGATGGAAAAAATGAATGGAAAATGTTGATACATAAATGAACGAAAGGAACGAACGAAAACTTTTTAAAAAGCCATTATTTTTCACAAGTTTTTCCAGACATACATAACACATACACATACACATACACACACACACACATAAATATATATGATACATTTTTTGTGTTGGTTGTTAGTAGGTTTTTCGATCAGTTGAAGGGTTGGTAGTAGACTGATGGTTACGTAGGTTGAAAGGTTGAGAGGGCTGGGTAAATTGGTTAGGTTGAGTATGTTGGAAATGTTGGTTGGTTTATGTCGTATTGCGTTCCGTTGCCTTTCAGCAACAAGTTTTCAACTTTACACTTGATTTAACACTTTACGCCCCAAAGGCAACGGTCGAACGAATAAATGAACCAAGAAACGAAAATGGAGCAAAACGAGCGAACGAATGAATGGGTGAGTAAACGAAGGCAACATAACAAAGTTTTGTTTCTGGCGGCCATTTTCTTCAGTTGTACCGTTTTTCGTCATGAAAAAAGCCTTTAGCTATTTGTGTCCTCCATCTCCATATATATATATATATAGATATATATATATATATATATATATATGTATGTATGTTTGTATGTGAGTGCATGTAGGTGTGAGTATGTTTCTGTCTATGTATTAAAGTTATACGTTAGCCATTTAATGTCCTTGCTCTGCGCCACAACGGAAATTAACATGTCCAACGTTAATGGGCAGCATCTGCCTTTTGGGGGCCTTTTACTTCTAGTTGTGTCAACGTTTGATTTAAAACAATTTTATGCGAATACACTCAATTTGAAACTGTATCTAAAGTTCAGTTTATGTAGCATTGGCCACTAATCCAAAGTTCCAGGGTGAGCTTCAGGCATAGGTAACTAGTTTTTAGTATATGATAATTATGTGATATGTATTCTTAACCATTAAAGAGAAAGAAAATATGAAGAGCTCAATACTCAGAGATGAAAAATAAACAATAACAACAACCAAAGAATAGCAACGAATTGTCTTACAGTGATTACTAAAAAATAGTAAATTAAAATTTAAAAAATTTAAAAAAATGTATTCTACTCTTTTCATTAGCATTCATTTGTTGTTTAAAAATAAAGAAAAAATCATTGAAATCAGTTTAGAATAGCTTGCGATAGATAAAAATATGTGAAAAAATTGGTAAAAAAAAAACTGCCTAGACTTCGACAAGAGCACATCTACTGGGTCCAACTATTACTAAGACCCATCTAGGTGACCCAGTAAGTTCATCAAAAAAAATTTCATCAAAATCAATCCAGCCGTTTAGGAGAAAAATAGTCACAAAAATCCATGCAGTCGAATTTTATATATAAAGATAAATTAAAAATATGAAATATTCCCTTACAAAAAGCACATTTGTGTTTGCGATTCTTTTGATTCACTGGACTCAATGAGTTAAAATATGAATTTCCCATTTTCAATGTTACAATGCTTTAAGAAGTCAATACTTTAATCCTCATAGCTATGCACGCAGTGCATTAATATTCGATAAAGCACTATTTCTGTCGAGACGAACGTACAATATTTAATGTTGAGCTTATAATCAAATCATGCACCAGTTGTAGCAAGAATTGCACGGCATTCTTCGCAAAATAGCGCCTCATCGATTCATGTACATCAGCAAAATTACCCGTTGTGATGGGCTGGATAAATTGGCAGCCAAAAGTCTCTGCTAGCTACGATAGATTGAAGTCAACATTGCGACTACTATAATATTTGACAAAATACTGGCATCAACTGCAGCTACAACGGAAGCCCCATAAGTGAGATGCCGTTGCATTCATACAAATTGAAAAGAATTTCGTTAAGTATACGCACTCTATCAAACTTTTGTTCATTATTTGTGCGGTGCATTTTAATCAATTCAAATGAATCAGATCAAAGACTTTTCTTGTGCCATCTTGTAGTAAATGGCGAAGCGTGAATTAATTATTATTTCTTTTGATCGTTCTTTGTTGCGATACGGAATGCGAAAAAAATCAGAAGTCTTGAAGCAAGTTGTGGCTCGCTATCAATCAATGCAGTCGTTTGACTGTGCCGTCACCCATCAAAGAGATGCGTTACAGAGCATAGCATGGAATACGCTGTAATAACAGCATTCAAAACAGTTGCTCCTCTCATAACAGGACCAGCAACAGGCAAAGCCATTGCAACAACAACCGGAACAGTAGATACTAAGCCGCCAACATTTGCAACTGTATCACCGACTGTTAGTAGAGAGTAATACTCTTAACGGCAGCCGCTCCAATTATACTTCACCAGAATCATTGAAAGAATAGATGTGATTTTCTGGTGCAATCATTGTACTTTTCGGTAACGCATTATTGAGCACAATCCGTATAAATGCTCATCGACAAAGAATATAAAGCAATCAGCGATGTTGTCATCAACTGAAATTTTATGCTTGTAAATTCCGGTTCATCAATTACTAATGCATAGATAATAGCTGACAGCAGGGTTTGATTGGTATATTGTCTCTACAACCACACTAAGCTCTTCCGTTGCCTATCCAGAAAATATGTATTTTTGCCTTCAATAACAGACAGAAGCATTTTGATCTTCTGCTTCAACACGTTTGGTCATACGTTCGGTTGGAAGACTGTTGATTGATTAACGTATCCCGAACTGACAACTTAGATAAATTCCTCTCCAACAAGAACTTATCCTTTCTCAATACATATGTATATTACATATGATATCATTTCAGGCTAAGCAGTTTGCAATCAATAAGTGAGTTCTACTAACACAAATTAAACTGAAAATATATCTTAAATTAATTTACTTACATACATTCCCATTCCACACCCATAGGCTTTATTTACAAATTATTGTCAATACTTAATACATACAATCATCAATTCATCTCGAAAAGTTCATGTTGCACCAAACTATTACGAATTACAACATCATAAAATTTAGTTTTTAAACAATAATTCATCATCACAACAAGGACATCTCATCAGCAGTGGCAACAGCGGCAGAAGCAGCATTGGAGAGTGAAATTTTAGCTTCACTTCTCCAGATTTCTTTGTTGCTTCTTTTCCTTCTCACTCATATAAATTACAGACCAAGCCTTAACGGGCATTATCAATCTTGGCTCAGTTACTGGAATATTCATCTCAGAGTAGAATGCACGTGTCAAAGTTGGAATGCATGTACATTTTGGGGTAGCCCGCAATTCAACAGTCAAATCACTAGTCTTAGATGAGATTGACGAAGAGCTTTCCTTTTGCTTCAGAATGGGCTTGTTGTCCGACATTTTAAAGTCAATCAGTGAACCAGAAATTTAACGAAAATTTTTTAAGTGTCTCTCTCAGATGTGTAGTAATTTTGAATTTTATTGTATGTTTTGACTGAAGTATCTAGTTTGACATTTATACGTATTTCAAAATTGTGATATGCCAAACCTAATCTGCAACAGTAAATAATCGTATATATGAGGCGCTTAATGATAAATCGAACGGTCCGCATGCGAAACTGCTAAGCTTAGTTTTTAGAAAGATCTTTTATGATTGTGCAAATTGATGTTTGAGCATGATTGATACGAATAGATATGCCGCTAGTCAGTTTAGAATTTTCGGAAATTATTTTATTGAAATCTGTAAATTGAGGCTGGTGAGAAGAAAAATATTTCACCTATTTTTGTTCAATTGGTTTTTTAAGGTTTTAGTATACTCGTACTCGTACTCGTACTCGTACTTGGATCTGACTGAATTTGATAACATGACAATTGAAACACTATAGTAGTTAAGAAATGACCATTTGAAGTGTTAATATTCCGAGAGTGCTAAATCTGAAATGCATAAAGATTTACATTAATCTATGTACTAAAAAATTTTAGTACAAAAGAAATCTTTGTCACCAAACAAAATTCCATTGAAAATCTTGTTTATTGTTTTTGAATTTTTCTTTTGTTTTTTTTTTTTTTTTTTTTGCGTAGCTTCCTCGACTTAAGTGGAATCATTGTTGCTTGGCTAAAACGTTATGTTTTCTTATTCGTTTGTTAGCAAATATTTTCTACAGTTTTTCATTTTCCCATTTTTACGATATTTAAAAGATTTTCAAATAAACAAACTATTCGAAACGTAACAAAACGAAACTCATTACCCACAACAATACATGAACTTTCAATTGACAATTCTAGTCGATTTAAATATTGGTATTGCCAAGTAACAATATGGTGACAGGGTATGTCATGTGGTTGTGCATTTAATATAGAACTAATTTGTGTGGTTAGTTGAAATTTAACTAACTTATGGGGAAAACAACTAGAATAGAACAGTGTTGATTTTTGTGATAACCTCTTTTGCAAATATGTACTTAAGTACAATATTTTTTGAAGATGAATCGACAGATGACTTGATGGTGAACCCTGTATTAAGCACAATGCATAGACACCTACATTTAGCATTGTAGTTTATCTCTATATTCCATTTTGTTTTCTTTGTTAGTCTGCATTCTATTCAAAATTGCCAAATGGCATTTCATGTTGACTTCAAATTCTCGAGCACAATTCAATGCCTCCGCCTGCACCAATGTTCATTCAAATGGTTGCTTCAATGATATTTGTATATTCCTCTTGTATGTCTGTCCTCAATGTCTCTCGTTTTCACCAAATATTTGTACATGCGTATGTATTGCACAAGAGTATGGTAATATGTGTGCGGATGTCTATGAGTGTGTGCGTGTGTATATATCTAAGTGAAAATGCTTGCAGCATGTCCTACATTGATTGCTTTGGGCTTCACTTGATTGCTCTGCGTCTCGGCGGGCATTTGGTGTTCTAGTCTAACTGTGATGAACAATACACCTACTGTGATATATAGTGAAAACCAGGAGTATGTAGATAGAAAGATCCGCATCTAGTTGTGGCTAATGGCAATTCACAAACGAAATTTGGCATAAAAGCAGCACATTGTCATGCCATAGAGTACTTGACTAAAATACGCATATATGATGCTTGCCTTCACGTTATCGCCATTAACACCGCAATCATCCCACGATCTACACACTCTGCACTCTCCTCTCTTTTCCATCACATCACCTACTCTTCTTCTAAATGGGATGGGTTTATTTCAAAATTTCATTTAACCTAACGCAGGCAACAAATGATTTTAGGTGTATCATTAATTGTAGACCCAGTTTGTCTAATTGGCTGTTTTACATAAAATATCTATCAATTGTATTTGATATGAACATGGAATAGAATAATAATAATGCATAATGACGAATGACTAATTGATGATAGAAGCAATATAATGATACAAACATATGTATGTGATGTTGATGTTGTTGATGGTATTTTGCATTTGGTAATGGGCAATATTTGAATGATTAATTAAGGAAAATTTAACATTGAATTAAAATGAAATGAGTAAAAATTTTCTACTGTCAAATTGACTTTTGCTAAATCGACCATTTTGAATTAAAATTTAGAAATTTGTGTAAAAATTCGGAAAATGTTTTTTTATAATTTTCTTATTCGATAAATATTTTTTTGAAACCCAAAATTTTCGGCTTAAGTATGTCAGTCAGCAACAAACCATCATCGTTGGGAGTTAAAAATATTAATGCCTGTGAGACAATTCCCGAGTTGGTGATCGCAGAAAAATCTAGCGATATGACATACGAACTGAG
The DNA here is from genome assembly GCA_037040105.1 of Amiota albilabris. Classification (NCBI taxonomy): domain Eukaryota; kingdom Metazoa; phylum Arthropoda; class Insecta; order Diptera; family Drosophilidae; genus Amiota; species Amiota albilabris. The sequence goes on along the minus strand of JBANCV010000081.1, from coordinate 3,236 downwards.
GGCAACTCCAAAAAGTACCTGCATTCCATCCGTACCTCGTGGTTTCTATTCGGAAACAACTCTGTCATCTTCCGAGTTCAAAAAGATGAAACCCGATAAGGCATGGTCGGTAATTTTCTTCAGCGATAAGAATGGTCAAATGACACCAAACATGAAATTGGAGAACTGAATGTTTTCAAAAATCTGATGCTGCTGCTTGATGCTTGAACGGAAATCATATTTTGGCTATGGAAATTTTGCTACATAAATTTTATTTTGGCAAACCGGTTTGGTTATAAATGTAGAAAATTATAAGTTAAAAAAAATAAAAAAATATTATGTAGAATTCTATATGAGTCCTGGTGTGTATGTACATTTTGCTTTGGAATTTTTCAGATTCATACAGTAAGTACATCATGACGTAGTCAACTTTCGCTTCATATTTTGTTGACAGTAATTTAGTTTTAAATTTCCGCTAAATGAATATGGATCGCTTCTCTTTAGGACAACGTTTTGAAATACTGAAAACTTGTGAATATGTAGCGATTTCATGGCTAAAAAAATATAATTTTCGCTGACGAAGCGCATTTTCATATCGGCGGCTACGTAAACGAACAAAATTGTAAAATTTGTGGAACGGGAAATCCACACATCGTCATACAGAAGCCAATGCATTCAGCTCGAGTTACTCTGTGGTGTGAATTTCGGATTTGTGGCGTGATTGACCCTTTCTTTATCGTAAATGGGAAAGGTCGCTCGTGGACTGCTTTGATTAAGATATGATAGCAGAGTTTCTTTGTGTAGGAATTGGAGGATATCGTTCTCGATAAGCTACACTCACCTACCTATTAGCAGCTGCGATTTGACGCCGCTGGAAAGATAAAGCTTATGCCAACATTCCCCAAACAATTGATTACTTCAAACAGAACATTTGCAAAGAAACTGGTCAAATTAAACAGTTGACAAAGTGCTTGAAATTTGGGGTTGCAGGATGACCTACTGTCGAGCCAGCCGCGGTCAACTCCATCCTAAGTCTGGGAACTGTCTAATCTAACAAAGAAGACTGCTACCGCTTACAAGTAATGCATGAAAGCCCAGCAAACAAAAAAGTTTTACAGCGCTTAGTAATGAGACATTACAAAGATATTTTCAATATGCAAACGTTGTGACATATGTAAAATTCCACTTAGAAATTATTTTTTGGTTGTTTTGGTGAATGTTATGTACCCAAAATCTCATGCAACCCATAATACTGGATCAAGTGTAACAAATCTTTTATTTTGCAACTGAAAAATTAATTCAAGATAAGCAACAGACTAACCATAACCATCGATGACTTAAGTACTTGTGTTATGACTTAGCAAATATGACAGTTGGCAAACAGTTCTTGCACCTGCTATGTATTTTCTTAAAATACGGGTATTAACAAAAATTTTACAATTTCAAAATTACCAATTATGTTTGTTTATTAATTTTGACATAAAAAAAAACAAAACAGAAACTGCCCAACACTACCACGATTGACCATTCTTAATCACATGCTACAACTTCAATCTATGCATGATTTCATTTGCCCTTCTGGTTGTTGACGCAACTAATGCGAATCAATAGCCGCATTATAATGCATTCGAATCTGCTTCGGTGTGAATACAGCAAAACCCCAAAAAATTTGGGGTGTTGAGAAACTCAAAAATTTGAAGACCAGTATGTAAACTTATCGGCAAGAAACGAAGTATGCTTTGCTAATGAAAATTTATTATATGTACAAAAAAAATCTGTAGAGAAATTCATTTCTAAAAAATATTCAAAGCAACAACACATACAAGGAGAAACAAAATAAAATCTAATAAATTTTTTGTAAAAAATCGACGTCAGTACAAGATGTCGTACAAGCAACCAACTTCGGAATATAGACGTGATACTTCTAGTCTCTCAACCAAAACCAGTGAAATGAATTTCGAATTGAAGGCATCTCCAAAAAGCACTTGCATTCCAGCAATGTCTCGCAATTTCTATTCGGAGACTGCTCTTCCGTCATTGACTGATCAAAAGAAAATGAAACACGATAAGACCTGGTCTGTGATATTCTTCAGCGACAAGAATGGTGGCAATAAGAAGAAGCGAGGATTTTGAATATTTCGCCACATTTAGGTAAAGGGTTGACATTGTTTGTTATCAATACCAAAAATTATAACGTGACTATTAGCAATATATTGTTGTAAATTCTAAAATTTTACGTAAACATATTATGATATTGTACTTACTTATATTGTAATTAAAAATCAGGTTCATATCTGGACAGTATCTGATTAATCGTTTTTATTTTAACAAATTTTCTTATCTTTTGTTCTTTTGGTATCGCTGCAAAAACCAAATTTCTATAGGTTAAGTTTTTCAGACTAAAAGTCTTTGACGGCCCAGTGATATTGAAAGAGATCTAGGCATTCAGCGGATGATTCTCTAGCCAGAAAACTCCTATCCGGCGGAAATTAAAAAAAAAAAAAAAAAAAAAGAAGGACTTTCAGAGTGAGGAGACGCAAGTATGAGCATGATATACGGCGGGTGGAGTAGGACTTCCCATTTGAGCGTTTCCAATTAAGTTTTTACGGCCTGCGCAACATGTGGCCGAGCATTGTCATGTTGCAAAATTACTTTGTCGTGTCTCTCGGCGTATTGTGGCCGTTTATCTGGCAATGCTCGGCTCAAAGGTATCAATTGTCATCGGTAGACCACTCCCGTGACACCTAGCTGGTCCCACCATATACGGAGCATGAGCTTGGCACCATGAATATTTGGCTTGGCCGTCGATGATGAGGCATGGGATTGTCGTAATGGATCCATTTTTCAGCGCCAGTAACAATACGATGCAAAAAACCCTTTCTTTTCTGTCGCTGAAGCAGTTGTTCGCACGTGAAAAAACGTATTTCAACGTCTCTCCGCTTCAATTCATATGGGACACAATTGCCTTGCTTTGGATCATTCCCAATTGTTGTAAACGATGGGAAATGGCTTGGCGTGTTACTCCCAATAATTTGGCAAGCTCTTCTTGCGTTTGACAATTCGGCATCTTCAAACTTTTTCGGTTGACCGGGCCGCTCCTTGTCTTCCACATCAAAATCACCACTGCTAAAGCGTACAAATCATCTCTCGCACTGTGAAATCGACAGAGCATACTCCGGGTATGTTTCGGAGAGCAATCGATGGGCTGCAGCTGCACTTTTCTTCAAATTAAAGAAGTAAACGAGAACTTCCCGCAA
>JBANCV010000080.1:0-98121 GCA_037040105.1 Amiota albilabris | reverse complement strand
ATTTTGAATAAATGCAAAGTTTCATTCCAAACTATTTTGTAGTTTTTTTTCTTTTTGAAAAGTTCGGAAACTTTTGATACGCACCTTGTATATATATATTTATATAATTATAAATGCTTTTCTATCTGTGCACGCTAACCTCAGAAACGGCTTAACTGATTTGAATTCGGTTTTCACTGGTGTATTGAAGTAAGCTTCCTATAAGATATAGCATTTATTTCATTCCAATAAGTTCACAAACAAAAAAATTAATGTTCAAGTTTTGCACGATTTGGCTGAAACGTTTGTTAAGTACAGTTCCATTATCCAGTTAATGTATTTTCTTTTTTTAAAGCGAGCTAGTTTCTTAATATGCAACGATATTCATATGAGTCATTGGCCTATTTAGCTTTATTGCACTTCATATTAGCGTGCTGAAAGATACAATAATCGACATGAATATATTGTACGAAGAGTATATAATGATTCTTTTGTTGACAAGTTTGAAGAATTTTATACTGATTTTAGATTTAACATGTGTGAGAGACAATTTCCAACTCACCTCATCCTCACAAGCGTCGGCGTTGCGTCTACTTCACTTTGACAGTATCTTCTACACTTAGGAACAATTGGAGCATACATTTGCATTATGATGTCTTTTATTTGTATCTGTGTATATTTTTCACTAAGTTGAATGGTCCATAAATTTTGTGCCAAAGATTGCAACAGACCGTCCGTTTTTATACAAACTTATTCCAGACTTTTCTATCGATTCAAAAATATGTTAGATGATAGTTTCCTTGAATTAATGTTGCGTGAAATAAAACACATATATATATATATAATACTAATGACCCACCCACGCATTCTCAAGGCTGCAATTTACTATGTTATGTCTGTTGCAATTGAAAAAGAATTTACCTTAAATGTTGAGTTAAAAGATCTTTCTTCGATAATATTCAACCCAATCGAAGGAAGTTCTTGACCAGAACGCAATGATACCAGTGGTTCTGGTGTCGGTGTCAATTCACTCTTGCCGAGTGTCGAACTAAATCGGTTGAGCCGTTCTCAAGTGATGATCTTTCATACAATCTGCAAATGATTTTTACATTTTTATATATATTGTATCATAATAAATTTGAGGATGTCCAGCCATGGACTTTTTAGTCCAATAGAGAGTAGACAAATCACGGGACACATATCATCAATTTTTAATAATTACAATAGATTATTTTTGATCTACACAAAATCAAATGCTTTTCAATGGATAATTTCGTGTTAATATTTTAATAAACAGAATCAATATTTAAAATGATCTGAAATTAGTTTAGATAATTTTGATAAATCCTCTAAGAAAATGAATTTTAATCTAACTGTTGTACATATATAAGTATTTTCAACTATTGCAATACTTTTTTCGTGAAAGGAATGAAGATTTAAGTAAAACCGATGAAAATTACAATATTTTTTTAGTTTGTCTATTTTTTAGTCCTTATACATATGAAGGATCTATGTGTTTATGTATGTACTTACATACGGAAGTATGGTGAGGAAGGACGATTGTGGAGGAGGATGGGGATAGGTAAAGAGCGATGAATAGACAAGTATGTCGACTTAACAACAATAACAGCAACTAAAGTAGAAATTAAGAGAAATGAAAAGACAAAAGTATTATAAGAAGAATGCGACAAATAGAAAAACGAAAGATAAAAAGATACTAAGAACTCTCATGATGATGGTGATGATGGTGATGATGACGATTATGATTATGAAGAGAGTGAGTGATGAGTATGAGAGTGAGCTTCAAATTGTTACAGTTGACATGAATAATCTTTACACTTCACTGTAAACAGATCAATAGATTATTTCATATATTGCATATATATTTTACATAGATCAAAATGATGATTGAACTAATGAATGCAAGATTTTTCGATTTATAGAAACATTCATATAGGTTTATGTCCAACACCGTTCATCTGAAATATATGAGGAAAACAAGGCCGAAATGAATAAGAAAAGAAACAGCAGAAACAAAAAAAAAAAAAAAAAATATTATGTCAGTTGTCAGCCAGAACTGCTGGGCATTCAATTCAATTGCTTACCATATGTTACAAACAGCAGACTAAAAGACTTCAACACTTTATATAGGTTTATAATAATGAAAAAGTACTTCATTAAAAATCAACAATGCAACATTACTAAAGCAGAGCCTTGCGTTAAACTCTTCAGTATAATTTCCATATATAGAAGGAAGTACTATATATACGAGCATTACATTCACATGTACATACATATGTATACTATATACTCATGTTTTTATATGACCACTCACTCTCTGCTACTAGTATAAGTATCTTACCATATCGTCCATCCATCCATGCATCCATGCATCTGTCACTTGTCTGGATTTACTTGTATAACGCTAAAGTGCAACGAAGGAAATGCGCCTCAAAATATGCAACAAACAAAAAGAAAAATTATAAAATATGAAGAAAAACAAAATGCATTCCACCTTCACTTCACTTCACTGTGCACACACACACACACACCTGTCGTTTTATGAACCGACTTTCTGTGAAAATAAGTTAAACAAAACTGAAGTATGGTTTGCAGGAATTTGCTATAGAAACGGAAATTATAAAAATGAATAATACAAAAATAATTACAATGTTATTACTGCAAATACAATACGAACGAGTAAACCAAGAAAAAAATATTATCTACAATATTTAATATCTCACTCTCATCTGTCTAATCACATCACTTAACAATTTAAAATTGCTATTGAGTATCGGTAAAATCTTACATTTCCATAAGACCATTAACCATCCTTTAGACACACATAAGGCATCGGTGTTCAGACGAAAGTGTAAGAGCTATCAATCAAACTAGAGTTAATCTTGACTAATAGATTGCAGAGATTAGCATGATTAAGTAAAGTAAACAAATGCAACCAAGCATTGCATGGATCAAAATCAATTGGTATTGCCTTGTCTCAAGTTCCGAATCGACTACAATAGATCATTTGTTCAAGTTGCCAGAAATTTAATAGATTTTTATACATAAGTATAATCAGATGCTTCCACAATCATTAGAAAAACAGTAGCTCGCTCAGTTCCAACTTATTTCTTCAAACAAAGTAACAATTTTGCAATACACTAAATATCAGGAAACAAAGAAAAAAAATTCTTCATACGTATATTGTTGTTTGAATCGTGTAATTATTTAAAATTTTTGCGTATCCTGACACTTCAAGTTTGAGTATCAAACAATTCAAATTCATCTTTTTTCCTTCAGAAATCATAATAGCATACATAGAACTTGGATTTTATTTCTGTTTCTCAATTGAACTGTTTATTTTTACTTGGAAGTCGCTTTTAGAAATATGTACTAGAGAATTATGTTATGTAGATATAAGAAGCATATGTATAATTCATCCAAGGGGTCCTTCATATTCCTTGCCGTATTTTATGTTCTTTTTATATAAATCTCTCTCACCTGAGATCTCGCTTTCTGCGCTTAATTTTATTCTGCTTTGCTGCCTTCGGGACACGGTAAACTCTGCAGAATAGCTGAACTGGATCTCGTTCAGTGGTTCACAGATTCTTTTTTTTTTTTTTTTTTGTCTATTTAGCAAATAAATTTCACCCACCGGGTCTGAGATTGATTTATTTATATATATATATATATTTATTTATTATATACATATATGATATATTTATATTTGTATGAATTATTATTGCATCTTATGTGCATCATTATTTGTGTTGTACTTTCTTTTAATTCGACAGTAATTTTTCATTAATAAATAAATATCACTAAATATATCTCATTGAAACCCAACATCATAAGAAATGCTCAGATATTCTTGTATTAGAATAAGGTAACAGGAATTTTGTATACGATATTCACTCAGTTGTTTCTCTTCTTAATATTTTCTTTGGATGACACCTTAATATATTAACTTCAATATACTTACTTGTCTTTGTTCTAATTAATACTTAGTTATCCACTATGAGTAGTTAAAAAAGTTAATTCAATATAGTTTCAGTATACTCTAGCAAATTATCATGAATAGACTCACACTTGAACAATGCTACATAATTATCCAAATTGACTTTGAAAATCAGTCGTCAATTCGTCCATCTGAGCAAGACATCCGTCGAACTGTGGATTGATTTCGTACCACATACTCTCTAAAGGATGCAACAACTCGAAAACGTCGAAGGAATGTGCATTCTGAAGAAAATATCCTCGCTGTAAAGAAAAGTGTGGAATTAGATCCAAATTTATCGATTTGTCACCGGTCGCAGAGATTGGGGCTCTGCCCGTCCAATACGGGGAAAATTTTTCGCAAAGATCTTGGCCTACACCCGTATAAGCTCCAGCTGATGCTAGAATTGAAGCCACGAGATTATAATATGCGTTGTTCTTTTGTCGATTGGGCTCTAGAGCAGTTGCCAAAATATGTTCAGCGATGAGCCTCATTTTTGGCTTAACGGTTTGTTTAAAAAGCTAAATTGTTGCATATGGACTAACAGCAATCCACAAGAGACCAATCAGGCTCCATTACATCCAGAAAAATGCACCGTTTGATGCGGTTTACACGATGACGACATCATCGGAACTTATTTCTTCAAAAATGAGGCTGGAGCTCGCTTTATGGTCAATGGAAATCGTTACCGTACCATAATCAATGATTTCTTGTTTGAAAATATGGGTGACATTGATCCGGACAAGATGTGGTTTCAACAGAATGGCGCTACGATCATCGATTTATTGTAATTAAAATTTGGCAATAAGTTGATTTTGAGAAATGAACCGGGCAATTGGCTACCAAGGTTATTATTATCTATTATTTTCTGTGGGGCTACATGAAGTCACTGGTTTATGCCGACGCCTTGGAGGCCGACATTGTGCTTGTTAAACGTGACTTACGGCGTGCTCGAAAAAGTAGCACAAAATTAGAAATCCAGCATGCGCTTCGTCAAGAAATAGACGCGGGAGGCATAAGCCCGAAATCATTTTCAAATGTTAATGCCGTGTATTAATCTTTTGAGTAACCTTTTTTTTTTTTATACATACAATTTAATTATTTGTGTTATTTTTTACAATTTCAAGTTCTATTGAACTAAAAAATAACAACACCCATTATTTATTAGTTTAGAAACCCCTCACTTGAATACAATACTAGTGAGTAAAAACTTCCAAATGAAATGCAGAGCATCTCATTGTCATGGTATTATTTATACTCGTATTACTATACAAACGTGTACATAGGTACATAGATACATATATGAGTAGTATTTGATGATGCAAAAGATGTTGTCAAGCAATGAGAGATTTTTTATTTCTCGCATTCATTAAATATTTCATTGTATGAATCATTTTTTAGTCGATTATTTCACAAGCACTTAAACTTCTTTCTTTTGTCCTTTTTGCAAAATTTTTGGCATTCTTCTATCAAAATATTTGTACACAACATATCCTCATATCAAACACACTCACAGACACACACATGGGAAGAAGATACAAGAGCAGCAGGACAAAAGCAAAAAACTGACCAAAAACTGGTCTCAATTCATGGGAATGTAATCGTAGGGCAGGGAAGGAAAGGTAAGGGAACTTCCTGCCTGCCTGGTTTATTGAACTACTTGACTACTATGGCTGTTATTGTTGTAGTTGCTACCTTTCCTGGTAACTGGTAGCTGGTGGCCTCTACCTGCATTAGTGGACAACATTGGCAAATGCATTGATTCCTTTAGGCAATTAAATGACCAAGTAGATTTTCAATTGCCATGTGCATACATACAGACATACATACTATATAAACTAAGTATACCAAATATAGGTATAATAGGATAAATAGGCTTAGTGTAGTCATACTTCTAAGTCATTGTCATTGTCATTGTCATTGAGTTGTCAGTTGCGGTGACGGTGTTGACCCTTAACAAGTGTGAGATCAAAGGAAAGTGATGAAGATGATGGTGAAAAAGGTGAAAAATGTGTCAAAAAGTGGCATGCCACTTGAATTTGTTGCAATGCCAACTGTTCCAATTATATTAAGAGTTCTGTTCTGTTCTGTTCTGTTCTGTTCTGTTCTGTTCTGTTGTATTGTGTTGTGTTGTGTTAAGAGGCGTAGTCCATAGAGCATTACAATTGTTTATTTTTGAAAAGAATTTTAGGTGAGAAAATCCAATCCAATGATTTCATTTAAAAATAATCTTTCTTTTTTTCTTACAGCTCACAATCTCATAGTACGAGTAATCGTAATTTTTATTCTACAGCCACACCCACAACACAACTACCACAACTTACTTACCCATATGCATGTATGTAATACATATATACCTACATAACTGTGTGTGTTACTAAGTATGTGAGCATGTGGGTGTGCGAGTATCACACATTCAGATTGCTGATAATGATAATACAAATAATAATGATAATGATGAGGCTGATTTTGTCATAGAAAAGCACTCGCCTTAGTTAGATGTAAGATGTACATGTAAGCAAACCCACACAATACTACATACATACTCTAGTATGAACATATCTATATGAGTATCTGTGTGAATGTGTTTGTTGTTGGTTGGTTGCTTAGTTGGTTGGTTGGTTGGTTGGTTGGTTGGATGCATTCTCATTATGCAAATAACAATGGTGCTGTTGGAGCTTTTGCCTTCTTCGCCTCCTTCTCTTAGTGGCTCCAATCTCTAATCCAACCCAACCCAATCCAACCCAACTGAACCGTACCCACTTACAACACATGTACCATATGCACATGTAGCTCCCGGCCCCCACTTGGGAACTCAAAACCAAGTGAACCAACTGAACCAAACTCTAATCAGAACAATGCAAAGTGCTGTAACCGCAAATGAACGTGGACGCGAATGTTTGCAATTTGCGCATAATAATAATAATCATCATCGCCTCATCATCATTATCATCATCATTATAACACATCATGATGTATGTTTGTATAGTCGTATAGATGCATCTCATTCCATTCCAATTGGCGTAGATGCCTTGCAGGTCTCACTTAAATGTGAATGAAATGCGCAGCGCGCAATATCATGAACACGAGGATGTAATCATTATGGCAGTCACTATACTATATGTATGTACATATATATGAGTGTATCTATGTGCATCTGTAGATAAATAAACGCGAGAATAATGCCGTTATGTGTACGGTTAATTGTGGTTATCCATTGCACATGCGAGTTGAAAATGATCAGGGCGAGCACAACGAGGACGAGGACAACCGAGTTGATTATGTTGCTTTGACATTTATTTGCTTCAGTGCGCTTCACTCCCAAACGCCCACAACATGTCACACCCATACATCCATACACAGATATACCCACACACATCCTTACTCAAATTCCCATTGGAATTTTGTGGCTTTCAAGTTCCTATATCTCTTCTATCATAGGCTTTCGCTCGGAGTCTTGCATATTCTTTTTTCCTCATTATCGCTTTGTCTTATCGTGCTATCCTGCTATTTTTTTTTTCCAATTTTATTGTGCATGTGGTGTGGGGGTGTATGTGTGTGTATACTTACTTGTGAATTGAGCAATTTACAATTATTTTCTAGTTACAATTTTTCTTTCAGGATTTTGAAATTTTTTTCTCAAATGCTTAGAACTCATTTCTCATTTCTCATTTCTGATTTCTGATTTCTGATTTTTTTTTCTTCTCATTGCTGCTTTCCATAGTTATAAGCTTTAGTCTGATAACCAAACCAAATGATTAACTAAGATATCACCGAAGTTCTCATACCTTTTACCAGAAGTCCAAAATATAACATTTAATTAAAATATTCTATTTACAAAAACTTTTAGTTTCTTTCTTTAAGTTTATGAAACTAAAAATTAATAGCAAAATTAATACATATTATAATCTATTTTTAAATTAAGTTCACCAGAATTAGAAAATTTGAAGGATATATCTCACCAGAGTTCATTAACAGATACCGTATGATTATCGGACACTTTTTATTTTGCATAAGATCGAAAGGAAATGAATCTGTATATCAACGATAGAGGGAGTGTCAGAACATTGAATCCATCCATTTTATTTTATTGTATTGAATACTAAGTCAAATAATCAAATGAATGATATGTAAGATTGGGATGTCTGATATGGAATGGAAACTGAAGACAAATATCTGATGAAACTAATATGCTGAATCAGTTTTGGTTGCATACATGTTAATATGGACTTACTGGCAAAAGATCTACTACATAACTCATCATAAGTATGAAAAGATTATGAATTTTTGCCTCAAGTGTTACAATTAAAAGTGATGATTATTATTATTATTATTATTATCATCATATCATATCATAATGATGATGATGGTGATGATAAAGTTGATGTGGAAGATGAAAAGTTTTTTATATAATGATTATTATGCAATGGTCTCATTACTGGATTCATTATTCAGATTTCTTCAAAGCATTTGCATTCAACCAACTGCATTGTGAAATAATATACACAGACATATGCACATGTGTAGGTAGATGTGTCTGTGTCTGTGCCTGAGTCTGTGTGTGCATGTATGGAGTATGAATAGAATGCAGAAAGGGAAAAAAACACGCATTTTAATTAACTGATTTGAATAGATCTCAATTTTGTTGACTGGGTGGGATGGATTTGATAAGACAAAGGCAAAGAAAGAATAGAGGCAACCACCCACGAGGAGGTAGAGTATACCCATAATATATCGAACACACCTACTTCATTATACAACATAACATTGCACTGAATTGCAATGCATCAAATTGCATAGGATTGCATTTACAACATCAACTTCAATTACAATTTCAATTAATAACACCCACAACCCACAAAAAGAACTTAATTAAACTTTTGTTGAACACAATCACAATCACAATCACAATCAAAATCTCAATCTCAATCACTCTTCTGCAGCTACTATAATCGTAATTTAGAATTTTTAAGGAAAAATTGACATGTGTCCTACTTAGCAAATGACAAATGATTGAACGAACAAAGACCAACGAGATGTGGAAGTAAAATAAAGGAATTGAATCTCCATCAGAGTGAAGCTTCGTTTTTCGATTGCCCTATGTCTCTAGACTAAATCGGGGGTCTTCTTGTAAGTAAGTACGAATGTATACAAACTCTGTTCTACTTTTCCGAAACCATTTTAAATGTTTTTACAGAGCAATAAATTTTTATGACATTTTAAAGACAACTTTGGAAAAGTTTCGCTACTAAAATTTATTTCTAAATTTAGAGAAATAAGACGATCATAATATGACAATCAATCAATGAACACATGTGTGTGTTTTTGAATGGCCTTAGCGGCAAACGTATCCGATCCGATCCGAGCCGATCCGATCCGATCCAGTCTAATCGTCGGTTAACAGAAATAGTGTGCGTTTGGAAATTTGGCATAGCAAAATGAGAAAAGCTTTCATGGCATCATCACATAACACACTTCTTGCTTAGACTAGTCAGATCATTCCTCTTTTTTTATGACAGAAAAAGAATAAGATTTCATATTTTAGACCATTAAAATATTGAGAGAATAAATTAATACTCTCTACCCATGTGTAGGTAGATCTCGCAGCCCAGAAAAAGACTTTCAACAAAGAAGATCGTAATTCTAATAATGTAAATCTATAAAACTTATCTTATTATTTTATAACCATATCTCGTATTAAGTTTACAATACCGACTTAATTAAGCTCCAAAGACCGTTTAATGAACCCTTTGATCTTTATTGGTTTCATTGAAATCTTTCTATCACCCTTTATGCCTAGCAAAATTGGGTGTATTCGAAGTTTGTGTGACTTTGACTTTTCATTATTTGCAAAATTCTTAGAATGCATCACAGTGTTTGCCGTAAATTAAACTATTGCTGGGTGTCTTTCTGAGAATGACACAATTGTTAAATGACTCCTAGGATGGGAACGTTGAATTAATGATTGATTGGTTCACTAGTAAAATTCTTCTCTAAAATCTATTGTACATGTAGTTTTCCTTTTAGTAAAAATCTAAACTATAATATTTTGGGGATCACTTGAGTTAAACCACAAATATGTAAATAACAAGAAATAATATACGGTGGCAGAGAACAGAAAGAAAGAAAGGAAGAAAGAAAACTCTAATATACTCGTTTCTACTTGTTTTGTAGACGATAATAGGATTATCTGCACTAATTTTAAATGAGATACCATTTACCAAAACCAAAATGATGGTTATAAAATCAACAAGCGACGACAAAAAAGCAGAAAAGAAAAGTTTTTAGTCATCCACTTGAGTCGACAAATTGACAAGGGTTGTCAACATTCTCCTCATACCTCATTGTTAGCTGGAGCCACTGTATATGGCCAGAGTGGCTAACAATGATGAGGACAATGATTACAATGATGATGGTGATGATGTAGATGATGATGAGGCAAATAGTAGAACGAACCTCTTGAACCTTTCTTTTTCAAAGAGCATTTAACAAAACCGTAAAGTAAACATACGAGAAAAAAAAAAACAGTTCAGTTTTGGTAAACCCAGAGCCAACATGGGATGGGTTATATGGAGTGGTGTTGGAATAGGGTAGCAGCAAGGGTGATTTTCTTATTTGTACTTAAATTAGAAAATAAGCAAGACACAGAGAGAGAAGGCGGGCGTGAGAGAGAGAGAGTCAGAGTGTCACGCTATGAAATCGGCAGAGGGAAAACTCAAACAAGTAAATCCAAATCCGAGCCATGACATGTCAGGAGGGGAGTCAAAAATTAGTTATTTTGTGAACTATGCGGGCGCGCGGCTTATTTTTAATGTGCTAATGGCAACAGTGACAACTGGCTTCCGATTGATATTCAAAATGGCAGCTGCTGCTGGTCCTGCTGCTTCTCACTACGGGAGTGAGTCATTCAGTTTTTTATTCTCGTATTCCTATTCTTACATGCTTCGGTTCTGCCATTCATTAAATTATTTATTCATTCATTCATTTCCCTCATTTCCTTGATTATGAATGAGGTAATCAAATTTTCGCGCCCTGATTATGATAATCGAAAAGCGTTCCTTGTTGCAATCCTCGAGCCTAGCCTCGCCTCGCCCTGCATGTCTTGCTACAAAAAAATGATCGACCTCCCGGCATATTTAATAGAAGACTGAGACTAAGCGTTCATAGAGCTGAGTACGGTTGACAAAACCGTACTTAATAATTACAATACTCATACTTATAAGTACTAGTACAATAAATGAAAGATGGATGGATGTATGGATGGATGGTTGGATGACTGGATGGATGGGACGAGCTAGTTAACAACAGAGGGTGAGTGCATGAAACCATGAACCAACCAAAGGCCTTTACGCCGAGAGAGAGGACAGAGAAGGACGACCACAGCAGCAGGCGGTATATACCTCAATTGGTGTATATGTGTATCTGTGTTTTGTGTTATATTATACAAAAAAAAAAAAAAAAATATGGCTGGTCTGTGTAGTACAAGCAGATTGGGCTTTTGTGGTGGTAGTGATGATGGTGGTGGTGGTGGTGATGTTTTTAAATTTTCAATTGAAAAATTGCAGGCGTTTCCGGTTTTGCCGGCTGCCATCATCAAAAATCCCATTAACATAACCAATGACAATAACAATGACAATAACAACAAAATCACATTCTCATTATTAATATTTCTTTTGATTTGTTCCACTTCAATTTCCACTTCTCTTTTCCTCTCCCTCTCCCTTTCCCATTCCATTTCTACTTTTAAATACTTTTTACCCTAGATCTAAAGAACCATATTTAGTATATTTATATGACCGATAAGGAGGTTGCTCACCAAACCTCACCCCACTCCTCACCTTTCTTAACCATGCCCTACAAATTCCAATAAACTATTGTATATCATCAACTGAACAAGAGAGGAATAAAGAAAGAGAGAGAAAGAGAGAAATCAATAGTACAATATCCGACGGCGCTTGTGTTATTGAGAAGAAGTTTGGTATGTTTTTGGTACTATAAATTTGTTTCCAATTTTTTTTAATGCTCCTGCTTCTTTATTCCTCTGACTAAAGGTTGACTGAGGAGTATTGTTGATGAATATTTACAGTACTTCAGTCCGATGTCTTAAGACAAAATTCACCATTCCCTCCATTCAATCTAGCTTACGAAGTATCCAAATACATTCAAATGTATCCAATTGATCGTTACTAAACACTATTAATCACACTTAAATTTGATATTTCATAGTTTTAAAAAAAAAAAAACAAAAACAATATATATAATATATATCATTTTCATTCGCTCCGATGATGAAGGCACAAATCAGTATATGTGTACATATGTATATATAGTACCTTTCTACAATATAATAATTGGGTAAAGTTGACAGTATTGACAAAAATTTGGACTTGTGAAGTGGCAACACCATTGGCAGATTTAAATTTAATTAATGATTATATACATATCTAAATGTGTACGTACTAAATATGATTATGAAGAAGATTATGAAGGTGTACAATCTACACTTATATATGTAGAATATTATTGTGATCAGGCAAACAACACTTGCTGGATCGGATTTGCTTTAATTCAATTTATGTTTCTCTTTCGCTGTCTCTTTCTATCTGCTTATTATTGATTAACATTGATTTTAAAAAAGTTCATTCACACGTGGAAAGAATGTATCTACATCAAATCAAAAGACCAACTAATTAATGAGAAAGGTCACAATAGCAAATCCCAAATCCTATGTATCGTTCAACTTATTAATTTTGAACATACGAAAATTATTACAAAAATTCATCTGTGCATCGCGAAGAATATTATATTAGAGTATGTTTTTTTCATAGACTCAGTAAGAAACCCGATTTGTGTTTCTGCCTCCAAATTTAATAAAGTTTTTACAAATTGAAATTGATGTTAAATAAAAACCGTATATGCCGAAGATGAAATTCTCTTCACGCAGCCCCCAGAAAACGTTTTTTGTATGGGAGTTATACGATCCAGTAATCCGAGGATCTTGAAATTCACACTGTGGATGAATATGGAACAGAAACTTATTATGACCAAGATGATGTTTCAAGATGATAGCATACAAAAATGCTGCGTATGGTAAAAAGAAAGCTTCGCAGCTCTCTAGCTCAAAAACTGAGGTTCTAGTTTGCATATATACAGACAGACAGAAAGACGGACATGGCTAGATCAACTCATAACGTCACGAATAAGAATATATATACTTTATGAGGTCTACGATGTCTTCTTCTTTGTATTACAAATTGATGAGTATAAACATGATGTTGTAAAATATAGCAATCCTCAAAAGATGATTACTTCAAACAAACCACAGACTCATTTAAAAAAAAAAAAAAAACACCCGAAATTGATCCCTTTGTCTAACATCTTTCTGTAATCTATGTATTTCTTCCACATTAGTTTCTGTTGCTTTGGCTCCTAAACAAAAGGATGCTATAATAATATACATACTAAGTATTTAAATTAAATTTTGTTCATTACATTTTAGATCAGTATCTACATAAACATTATAATATGTAAGAAAAAATTAATGGTTGTCCTTCCTTAGGTTTGTTTGGTTCCCCTCCCAATTTGAACTGATGGTTGATTGTTCATTCATTGTTCTCGCTTAGCGTAGACACAAACCATTGCTCTCTCTGCCTACTGCTATTGAAGTTGTTTGCTTTATTGGCTGCTTCGCTGGGTCTCAACAAATTAGCTATAAAAATTGGCCGAGTGCGCCATCTGTGGCTAAATCTAAAGCAAAATCCAAATTAAGGGAAGAAACAGAAACAAAACAAATCGAAAGGGTGGAAATTGATGATGATGATGATGGTGATGGGGATGCTGATGGTGATGGTGATGACAAAGTTAATTTGACTCACTCATTGTACTTACTATATTGCATCTTTCATCATTATCCAAAGTTTACTTGCAAAAATTCTTTTAATGTTAAATTCATCATTAAATTAGTATGTGATAAATTTGTGTAATTCATTTGATTTGATTTTCTATATATATATATATATATTTTTGTTTTGCACACATTGAAAGTACTTATATTGTTTTTTAGTAAACAATTTCATTTGTCAATCTTCAGAAAGAAGAGTATAAAAATTACAAAATAATTACAATACATTAATTGACAAGGAAGATTGGCATTTATAAAACTTAATTATTGTTCAAAGATCAGTTGAACGAACATAAGATTGAATGATGAATTAAATGAATAAATGAATGAACTTACATAATAAGTTACGCACCCTTCTAACTGACATAGCAATATTCAACAACATTCTCAAGAGGAGTATAAATTTGTTAAAAAAAAAAAATGAAACTATAAAACCAAAACCAGAATAAAGCTAATGAACTTTGATCTCAACACAGCTTAAATGCACTTCATCTTAGAGAAACAAATGATTTTTTCTTTAAGTGATTATCCAAGGAAACTTCTCCAAATGACGAAGATAGATTAATAAGAACAAACACAGAAACATTTACTAATATATGTATAATATATTTACTAATAAATGTAGGTAGTCAGGGACCCCTTGCGATACTTTGTACACTGCACAAACCCAAGAATTCTAGTCTATGAATTTCTTAATTATCAAAAACTGTCTTTCAAATATTTACTTTGTTTATGAAAAATGAGTAAACACTCGTTCCCGAATGGATAGCACATATCCATAATTCAATAAGTCTTTGGTCTGACACATATCTGGAAACACTATTATCAAACCTACAGGATTTCTGGATAATAATTATCTAATCTTCAAAAGACACTTGTCAAAAGTTCATAACATTCCGATAATTAGTTTATAAGTCATAGTTGTTTTAAGGACCCCAGTTTTGTAAAAAGAATAAAGTATGTTGATTGAACATTTCTATTTTTTGATGGCGAAAAAATACTGTTGAAGCCAAAAATTGGCTTGATATGCATATGAAGACTTTGCACCAGGGAAATCAACTATGTAATATTGACTGGTATGCTTAATTTAAGCCCGGTCGTACAACCACCGATAATACTGAACGCTCTGAACGGTCACCCTAAAACGGCAGTTCCTCTGGGACACATAAAAAAGTCTACAAAATAGTTTTGAGAGATCCTAAAGTGTAGTATCATGAGATAGCTGACAGCTTAAAGCTATCTATCATAAGGTTGTGTATTTACAATTTTACAAGAAAATGTGAGTAAGTTGTTTTCGTGTTTAGTGCCGCGTTTGCTCACAGCTGACCAATAACAACCATGCTTCGAAAATTCAGAACATTGTTTGCAGCTATTCGAGCGATATATGTAAGTGCGGTATGGATGAAATATGGATCCATTACTATACAACACCTGGCACCTGAAAAGATCATCAGCTGATTGCACAGCGGGCACCTGTTGGTAGGCGTCCAAAGCGTTGTCTTAAGAGGAATGGAAAAAATGCTATGACAAATGGTTTGAACGAATGCAAAAGTGCAAAAGTTTCATTTAAATATGTTTGTTATTATTTGCTATTCCCGAAATATAAATAGTACCCCTCATATAAAGTGTTTCTAGCTCGGTAAATGTTTTCAACTTTATCGGTAGTAGTTTCTGGTTTTAAAGTATAGAATGCTGTTCAACAATTCCGTGGTAACTTATCTTTATAATATTGAAATAAGTATCAGTACTGATACTGTTTCTAATTATGGTAGAATGCAACAACAAAAGTTCTGCGTGCAAGTAAAACAGATCTTCATCATCATCATATCTATTCCTTTATTGTGTACTTATTTCTGAAAATACTATTGAATATTTTCTGATCGAGCAATCCATTTATTATTTCCATCTATATACTTACATGTATTGTATATTATGTACATACATATATTAGTATGCATCGTGAAATTTAAGCAAGCTAGTATTAAATCCAGAAAGAGTGAATAATTCTCTGTCTCGACTATGAAAAAACATACTTAGAATATGTACTACATAGAGTGTAGCTTTATATACACGGGATATACTCGAGAAATATTCAATTATGTACGAGTAGAATTACGTACGAGTATATAGATGATTTAAAAGAATAACAAATACAAAGGACCAAAGCAAAACCTGAATGGAGACGTCAAAATATTTGCAAAACAATGAAGAGATGAGAAACCCAAAATAAATAAAATATAATGCTGCAACATCAACAGATATACAGATAATATGAAATCACTTACACTCACAAATGTACTACATATGTATAATTGGTAAAATTATAAAGTAAAACAAATATTCAACATCAAATTTGTTCAGTTTTACCGATCATAAAGTATCCTTTATCTATCATAAGCTATGCAGTTATGAATTCAATATTCAATTCAATGCTGAGATATTTTCTATTGTATAAACAACAAATAAGAAATCAATTTATTTTATTATCTGAATTTGAATTATCATACTCACACATACAATACAAGCATACATACTTATGTGTACTAAAATTATAATATGAGTATATACAATACTTAAACACTTGATGTTACAAATATGAATGAACCACTGTAATTCAGCGTATAATTAGACTATGGTAAAAGAAGTAATGCGCAATAAGATTTTGATTGAAAAATAACGGTTTGAATTACTGTAAATATGTATTAAAATATTAGCATAAAGAAGAAAGGCGAGAACAAAAACCTCACATAAACGAGAATTAGTTAGTTAAAACTTAACCTTTACTCGGAGGACATCTAGTATTTAGGACTCGATTTACAATAATAAAGAAGAATACATTGTTATGCTGAAATCACTTACAACTTATTTTATTATTGTACTACATATAACAGTAGTAAATGATGGTCAAAAAAGGTTTTTCAAACCTCAATTTCAGTTCCAAGACTTAAGAAATAGATAAATGTTTCTACATACGTATGTATGTACATATATGTGAGTCTATTCGTAATATGTAGTACAAGGAATATTCTCAAGTTTCATAAGTACATTAACAACGACAACATTACTCGTACAATAATTGCATTAATCATCATCATCATCAATATTATGAAATATATATTAGTTTCCTCAAGATCATCATCTGCAACAACATCAGTCGATAGATAGTCAGTCAACAATATTCATCTTCTGCCAGTCTTAGTCCAGTTTTAAGGATCGAGTTACACACAAAGTATTGAACTACTTACATACCAAAATGGATTGGAATGAAATGAAACTCAATATTTATTTTGACAGTTTTTCATACTCTCTCTCTCTCTCTCTCTCATTCACTCTCATTCACTCTCATTCACTCTCATTCACTCTCTCTTTCTAGGGTCTATTGATCTCAATAAATCTAACAACTATTTAATGGTAATTGCGAGTTAATTAAGGACAATGCAACTTTTTTTTTTTTTTTTTTAAGAGAAATTGAAATTAATTTTTTGAACGAAAGGAAAACAAAGTAAGTACTTCAGAACAATACTTAAATACACTTCCTTTCACTAAGGCAATTTCTTATCTACCAGATTTATTCAATTGTAATGTTTTCAATGCCTTTCTTTCGTCTACTTTGGCTGTGGTTGGTGGCTTCCATAAACAATTCCAGTCAAAAGCACTAAAATATTGTAACATCTTATTGTGATTCTAAGCTCCAGTCAAGTTATGTTTGGTTTGTTTATGAGTTTCAAGATAATTTCTAGTGAAGAAACTCTAATAAAACTGAATGAACCAAACTTCATGGCAAATTGATTATACCGAACTATTTCATTTATTCACATCGTTAATTGATATGGTGTTGAATGTTTATGGATAATACAATAATAAGAAGGAGAAGGAATTCCGATAAATATATTGTATGGTGTACATACATACATATGTATTTGGAAAATCGCTTGGCGTATGTATATGACGCTGCTCACATAGCTCACATGGTATGCAATATGTATTAGTTGAATTGAATCTTATTTCATTTGAATTTAAAATAAAATTCGAAAAGTCCTTCGTCGTTGTTTTGAGTTGTATTGAATTGTGAATTTTTGCATTGTGTATTTTTTTTTTTTTTTTTTTTGTTGTTTGTATTTTGTTTTATATCGTAGTATTTCATAATTTTTTTATGTATTGAAATTTTCAAAATACCAACAAAAGTATCAAATTACCACTTACTCATTCGCTCGTTAGCTCCCGCACCATTTACCTTGCGTCCTTTGACGATCCTTTCTTTGTTATGACGAATTTTTCTGTTCAATTTAGAATTCTTTGTGATTGTAGTGCGTTCATGTTTACATATTGATGTTTTCTTTCCATCTAAATTTCAGTGTGTTGTTTAGACAGCGACAAAGAATTGGAAAGAATGAAGAGAATTGATTTCTCTTCTGTAAATATAATTCATCGATTGGGGCTGTAAGAAATGACTATGATTCAATAATCTTGTTTCGCATAAATGCAAACGCATACATAAAAAACATATGTACATATGAATATGCAGAGTAAACAATAATTTAATAAGCCTCCTTTGCATGGATCATGGATAAACTTATCAAGTTGTTGTGCCTTCATTGAGAATTTCTATTTGACAGGGATTGTAATTAGAAAGACAAGAAAAGAAAAGTCCAATTGGCAGGCAAATTTAAGGATTAAGATATCTTAATCCATATATTAATGGGGGCAATGCAAGTCTTCAGTTTTTTAGATGGTTCCAACTGCAAATTTACCAAAGTGCTGAGGGCGAATACTTTCAATGAATCAGAGTTTGGTTTTAAGTTTTAAGTTAGTTCTAAGAAGTACATACAATTCTTTTAACTCTACCACTGAGAATTAGTTTACTCTGTTTTAATTATTATTTTAATATACTTACCTATAGCTGTGACAAAATATAAGGTCAACTGGACCGAGCATCGTCGAACAGGCAAAAGAAAGCGATAAAGAATGTGGCTGTGATGAAGAAAAAGTTTTTCCGCTTAGAAAAAATTGAAGATGTACTAGAACAGTAATTGCCACAAGGCAACGGAGGCTGGTGATCGTAATTACAAACATAAATACTTGTATGTAAGTGATAAAGGCCAAATTATCCACCCTTTATTCAAACAAATAGATAACATAACTTTACAAAAATATGGATTGTATCTATATACATATGTGTACCTATATATAAAATTGTAAACGCTTTTCTGTCTGTGCACGCTTATCTCAGGAATGGCTTAACCGATTTCGATGCGGTTTTCTCTGGTGTATTGTAGTAAGCTTCCTGTAATATATAGCATTTATTTCCAATTGGCAAGGCCATGTACAAACATTTTCGTCAGATTTTTCGTTGTTTGTGCTTTGCCTCTTCATGAATACTGTGTGTATTGTTGTTGTTATTGTTGTATATATTCTTCCAAGACATAGTGAGATCATTTGGTCAATGGTGGATTCTTGCCTCTTGGAAAAAGATTGATTCAGTTTGAGTTTAATTTTTGTACATTTTCTTTTCACTGCTCAATTTAGTCTTTTCAATTCATCCCGAGATGCTTTAAGAAGTCACCCAATATCATACAAAAATCAGACTATTCTCCTAGTGTGAAGTGTATTTATTCTCTGTTCGAAAACTTTACTGTTATTTTTTGGTTTCTTAAAACTTTTTCCAAAATTTTCTCCTACTTAACTTTAGAGTATATGTATGTACATAACTAGGAGTGCATAATACTGTTCGAACATTCCACACAACATTTCTGGTCTTGTTATTGCTTTTGCTAATTTACATTTTCTAATTGAGTAAAAGTTCTATAAATTTTAATTAGTCTGATTTTTGCATATACATACATACATACTTATATAAGATTCTTCACTTCATGTCAAGGATTGAGAGAGAATGGTGTGAAATGAAATTGGAGGCAGTACAGAAAACAGCGAAAATAAAATAAAAGAGAAAACGATGAAGAAATACAACAAAAGATTATTTGAATCACAACAACAACAGTATGAACAACTTTTACTCAATTCAATAAAACGGTATAAAGTAGGTACAAGAACAACAACAAGAATAACAACAACAACAACAACAGCAACAACAACAGCACTAGCAACAAGAATAGTCAGTCAACAACAGTAAAGCTATAAATTGGCGTACTCCATTGATCAACTTCCTTTTTCGTCATCTTTTATTTTTCTCTTGTTCTTGTATTTTGGTTTTTTTGTTTTTGTTTTTGTTTTTGTTTCTTTCTTGTTACTTCAGTACAGCACAGCTGCTGTTAAACAGAAATTTTACAACTCAAAATGGATGAGTACTACAACACATACATAGATAAAAAGTCCACCTATACAAGCGTATTTTATTAACGCACACATTGATAAATTCATCGTAGCCTGGAAGATCTTTCCACTTTCCAATAGCTTATAATAAGTGCAAGTAGCTCAGCTGGTATATAATAGTAAACTGTAGCCGAACTCTTCAGACTTTTACTCATATACACACTCAATCATACTCTTACACTCACTTGGTAAGACGACGCATGCGCCATATTGACTACATTTGGAAAATGTACGAACAAACAAACGAACATTTAATAAAGAGCTAAAGAGGGGAAATACTTCTACTGAAACACAGTATAGGAAAGCATTAGGCGTGGAAAAGAGAGAAGTGTATAGTGAATGAGCGAGCGATTGTGAGTGAGCTTTGCCCATCATCAGGTGGCTATAGGCCGCGCCCATGCCGATGAATTGTACGCAAACAAGCAAAGCAACCATTGCCGTCGTAGTAGACAGCGGCGCGCTCACAGACAGAGATTTACCGTTCGTTTGCCGTCGTCGTTCGTTTTGACGCTCGTTTGATGGGCCTTACTCTGGCACACACACTGGCACTCGCTCATTTGTTGACATGCAATGAATGCAAAGCAGCAACAGTAGCAGCAGCAGCAGCAGATTAGCGGCGATGGCTTGAGTACCAAAACAAATTATTGAGGAGAGCAAAACTGAGCAAAGCCAAACTGAGTATTGTAGACTAGAGTTCAGTTAAGTTGCATTGCTTTTGAAAAGCAGCGCGCCGCCGTCGTTGTTGGTTGTAGCAAGCAGCAGAATTGATTTGTTTTGAGTAAATTCAATGGGACTTTTTGCAAAAAATATATTATCATCGCTTCTCTCATCGTATGAGGCCGAGAGTTGCTAGCTGCTGGCTGGTGGCTCCTACCAGCAAAGCTGAATGAAAAATAAAAATTCTGCAATTATTCAACAATTTTTCGTAATGGAAGCAGAAGCAGCAGCGGTACTAGTATTAAAAGAAGAAGCAGAGTTTGGCGAGGCAAAGCCAAATTTTCACGAAGTAAGCGAGCGAGAGTCCGTCATTCATTCGTTCAGTCAGTCAGTGCTAAATGGAAACAGTTGAGTTAAGGTTGACAACGACGACGACAACGACGCAGTTAACTGCTGCTGCTTATGCTTTTTGGATTTGAATTTGGATTCATCTACCGACCAACCGACCGATTCTCCCGACTCTCTCAGATAGAAAATAAAAAGAACTCAACGCAACTCAGCTAAACTCTTGTCACAGTGTTTTTTTTTTAGTCATTTCCGATTTTAACCCGCTAAACTGCAACGTCGTCGCAATGTTTTTTGCCGGTGCCTGATTGCGCTTTACTTTGCTTTGCATCGCTTCGCTTTCCTTTGCTTTCCTTTTGTTCTTGTTATGTTATGGTGACGTCGTCGTCACCGTCATCATCTTCATTATCACCATTACCATCATTATGATAGTCATCATCGTTGCCGTCGTCGTTGTCGTCGACAAAACTCTTGGTGCAACTTAAATCTGGCAACAGTTGAACGTGGAAATTATTGCGAATTTGTTGTGTTTCGCCAACGAACAAAAAACAAAACACATAAAAACAAAAGAAAACCAAAGATAAACGAATACGTAAAATTAAAACAAAACCAAAAACCAAATATGAGCGCAAAAAAACAACAAAAAATACAATAGCAAAAAAAAAAAAAAACAATATTCAACAAAATCTACGAAATTTTTTAATCTAAATAAAATAAGATTCTGCTAAATATTAGGAAATTTACTACTACATACATATAACTAAAATCGTTTGTACATACATAAGTATAGTAGACTACAACCATCCATCAAAATCAAAAACAAAATCAAATTCACCTAACCGAAATTCAATATAAAAGTATATTTATTTTAAACTAATTAATTTAGTTAATAAAATAAATAAATACATACATTAAAAAAGAAATAATAAAAATTTTTGAAGAAAACAAATCACATTAAGTGTTGTTCTTATGTTTGTTTTTTCATTATAATTCAATTTAATTAGAAATTCAATTAGCCCCGTCATAGGCCTGATGGCCATAGACCCAAACTCATGAATATACCAATACAATATTATCCCAAAGTATTCTTCAGCAATCCATCGTCGATTTAATAAAACAATTGGCTTCACTTCATCATTATTTATTAATAAAAAAATACAAAAATGAAAACACTTAATTATCCATGTGACCGCAGAGATGGAATGAAGTCGTCGTTGCAAATAGAAAGGAGAAAGTTTTGGCGCCATTTAACTAAATTGACTATGTACATCATTTTCATCCCCTCATCCTTATTAATCAGATACATACTGTACGAAACAATTTTAGATGTGATAGTGCGCTCACTCTTTCATTCCCCATTCGCAATTGGCAATTAGCAATCGGCATATCCCACTTTCCCTTACCTTTGAAATTGAGTAAGTGAGTGAGGAGTTAGTATAAGAATATTAAAATCAGTAGGTGCAACTAAGACTACAGTGACACGGGGAAAATAGTTCCTGTCACGGACACACTTCGACATGAGGCCAGACCGAGTCTCTTTGAGCCCATTTATTTCTATGCTTTCATAAAATATTAATTTGTTTATGTTAGGTTTCAAGATATCAAACATTGACTTCTTCATCTTAATACTCAGATCAGATATGTTGAAATTGGCTTTTCCACTGAATAGGTTTAATTGATGTGGGATAGAAGAAGGAAGGAACGAATGAAATAACACATGAAGGATTCGTCATCACGAGGTGTGAGGAGAAAGTAAGGAAAGAATGGTTTCCAAACATTTCATGCTATGAAAGCTATAGCATTCATTTCTTTACAGATTTATTCTTTAGTTCTTCAGATAGTGAATTTCTACTTCATTCAGATTTACTTTAGTTTTTGAAGTATTGGATTAGAACACAATAGAATTTTGCTATGCCGTTTGATCAGTTCAGATTCTTGATTATTGGAAGATGATCATTTTTATGTAACAAGCAATAGAATTTCAATAGTTTTCAAGTTTTGAAATGAATCCGATAAGACATATGTATGTATTTCTCTTATGTAGCCTTCAACATTATTCAATGCAGGTAACTTTGACATAGAAAACAATTTGTTCATAAAAACAAATTCATGTATTAAAAATGTTCGTTCGTTTATATTGTTTATGTTTGCATGTATTTGTATTTTTATATGTTGTCCCTAAATCATAGAACGAACGATGAACTTTAACTTTATATTAAATATACACAGAAATTAATAGAAATTGTGCGTTCTTAACAAAATAAAAAAGTTTTAAAAAAATATCGAAATTAAAAACAAAAAATATGCCACAACGTTCCAAATTTGCCATCCAGGAACTTCTTGGGTTGAGTAATAGTGTTGCGGTAGCAGCGGCTGCAGCTGGAGCCAATGCTACCACCACCATCACCACCCCCAACGATGGGTTATCAATAACCAAGAGCACAGCCACAGCCACAGCAGGTACAGCAACACCAACACTAACACCAGCAATAACAGCAACAACTAACAACAATAGTTCAGCAGCAACAAACATTGGCAATAGTAGCGGGTGTGAATCTCCAAAGTCAACAACAACTCCATCACCACCATCAGCTCCAGTTACAACATTAGCATCTATACCATCATCATCTGCATCGGCAGCAACATTAATAAAATGGTATAGCAATAATAATATCAACAGCAGCAACAGGCGATCTTCACCAACCTCATCAATCTCTTGTGAAAGATCAGAAGACACAATGGCAACGGCAGCAATGGAAGCAAAAACAACAGCCATTGCCACAGGAATGGGGATGGGAATGGGAACGGAAACGACATTAACGACTACACCACCAGCAACAGCAATGAGATCTTCAACAACATCTCCAGATGATGGTCAGCAACTAAATCAAACTCAGCAACAGCAACATCAGCAGCAGCAGCAGCAGCAGCAGCAACATTATCAAATGACAATGGCAGCTGCATCGCGTATGGCTTATTTTAATGCTCATGCCGCTGTTGCAGCAGCCTTCATGCCACACAATCTCAGTCAACACCTGCCCCATGCTCATCAACATCATCAACATCATCTCCAACAACATCAGCAACAACATCACTCAACACTTCCGTCTGTAGCACATCAAACACCTTTGCATAACACACCAACACATCAACATCAACAGCAACAGCAACATCAACAACAACAACAATATACAATACAAGTTAATAATCATAATCAGCAGCAGCATCAACAACAATTACTTACGGAACAACAACAACATCATCATACACATTCACATCCACATCATCAACACCAGCATCAGCATCAGCATCATCAAACAAATCCTGCAAATCATAATCATCATCATGTAGCAGCAGCGGCAGCGGCGGCTCATCATGCTGCTTTATTCCATGCCCAGGGTAAGTACAAAACCCTAAAAGTACCTCAACCACTAATCAACTTCAACCAACTAACTAAGCAACTCATTCATCGATTTTTCCATCCATCCATCCATCCATCCATCCATCCATCCATCCAACCATCTATCCATCCATCCATCCATCCATCCATCCCATCTATTCATTTAACCTTTATTCAATTTTGACCAATCCAAGAAGCAACCAATTGTAAATGTTCATCATCATCATTCATGACTTCTACGTAGACACGGTGTCTCTATTTATATTTATACAATATTTTCTCTGTTTAATCTGAAAAACAACATTTAATTAATTTACAATAAGTAACTTATTGAATTCCACATTCCACATTTCTCATTTCATATTGTATTTTTATTTTATATCTGGGTTAATTTTGAATAGTTTTTTGGTTTTTTTTCTTCCTCTTAAATTATCTCATAAAAAGAAGATTATTTTTGATCCAACGGAAAGAAATTATCAAAACATATTTCTTAATTGAACTGCTAATTGAGTCAGTCAGTCTAGCTGATTTAACTGATTTATCTGATTTGCGTATTATACTCCTGCGTACTTCTCAGTTCCCTCGTTCATTCGATTGTTCGTTGAGATTATTGTGATATTCATCGGTGAGATGGCAAGTGAGCGAGCGAACGAGGGTAACAAATCGGTCGACAAGTGTTTTGGGTAACTAATTGGATAAGAAAATAACAATAAAAAAAAAAAAAAAAAATAAAAAAAAATCATAATAAAGTAAGAGCTAAAGCCAAAGCTATAAAGTCTCGATATTGATGACTTCTCAGATGACTGTTAAGTAAAATTATAATAACAACAACAGCAGCTGTCAATAGGCAGGCACTTGTATGTATTTTGAGTATTATGAGTACTGCAACAACAACAACAGCAACAACATCGAATCGAAAAATATACAAGCATAAATAATAATAAACTCAACTTAACACAACACAACACAACACAACGCAAGACAACTCAACTGAACTGAACTGAACAGACTTCAGTTCAAATACAATCAGATGTAGAATTACTGATTGCCTCTGCCGCATAATATTTCAGTTCAGTTCAGTTCAGTTCAGTTCAGTTCAATTCAAGTCAATATTGTTTTCTTCTAAGTAAGTAGTTTAGTAGTTTCCTTTAGTCTCTGTATGCCTGCCTGCCCGTCTGCATGAAGGAAGCAAAGCTCTCCAAAACTATGCCATGTCATTACTAGAACAAGTGACAAAATCTCCTCATACTTATATACATATGATACAAACTCGTATGTACAATAAATATATCTGTTGAAAATTATAACACTACTAAGCGTACTAAATAGTAGAATAAATCTAAAATTAATATTTAATTGCATTTTGCTATTTATATTGTTATGTGAAAATTCAATAGTCAGGAGAAGATATGTATGTACAATACATAGATACTCGTATATATCACACACAATAGTCAGTAGGCTTAGAACTTGCTAAAACTGCAAATATCAATATTTCAATAGATTGAAGTTCTTTGTCTAATTATTAATTTATCATCTTCATCTGTATGTTTCCAATTTCCTTTTCCTCCAAATATTTTCCATTTTTCTCATTTCATGGTCTCATAGATTTCATATTCCGATTATTTGCTTTGGTTAGTAGTGTGTATGTGATATTGTAATTTTTATAAACATGTGTGTAAAATATCTTCCTTTGTCTCTCTTGTCTTTTTTTTTTTTTTTTTTTTTTATTTTCTAATTTTCTAAAAGTTAATGAGTTGAGTTCAAATGAAGTTTTTGCACTCATATGCAAAATGTGCCTGAGAGATGATGATGGTTGTTGTGTGTTTGGATATTTGGGGTACTTTGGTTCATACTCAATATATTTGCTTTGCATTTGCATTTTATTTTGTTTTTGTTATTATTATTGTAACTTTATGCGCTCGTAATGAGCTTATTGAATTTATTATCTTAATTACATTTTATTTATTTTTTAATTTCCTGTTTTTTTTCTTCTTTTTTTTAAAACCATTCAATATACATACCTATATGAAAATAATCAGGCATCAGTTTGAAATTATTGTGTCTTTTATTATCTTTATACCCTGCACATTAAAGTTTTTATTTGATTATAGTATTGAGTAGTTAATAGATATTCATACATACGCTTTATTATTTAGTTAAGATGATTAACACAAAATATTACAATAATATGTTAAGTATAAATGAATAATATGGATTTTAGTCGATTTGTTGGATGTTTCTTAAGTCTTTGATGAGCAGTAGGGTATTTTAAAATTGGGAGTCATCCAAGCATGTGTCCATTTATCTGATTATAAGTACATAGAAGTCAAGTTATAAGCCAACTTTATTTAAACAATTTTCTTGCTTGTCATGACATATAATTTTTGCATATATTTTTGTATGCATCAACTTTGGTTCCACGAAAAATTTGGTAAGCAATATACATACAATCAACATGCTCAAAGTCGATTAATCAAGATTATAAAACACTACTACTACTTGGTACAATAACAAATATTTGTTCCACTCACACTTGTGTGAAACATTTTTAAGCCTTTTAATTAGAAATCATTTAAATTCTGTATAAATTTTGGGTAATTTTTCTTTTCTTTTCATTAATGTATGTAGTTACTTTAAGC
Organism: Amiota albilabris; assembly: GCA_037040105.1. Lineage (NCBI taxonomy): Eukaryota > Metazoa > Arthropoda > Insecta > Diptera > Drosophilidae > Amiota > Amiota albilabris. Next base: position 70,870 of record JBANCV010000080.1, on the reverse strand, counting down.
AAATTATTGTGCATCACGATATAGAGTTTAATATAGTACTTATAGCTGAAAGTCATCAGTCCCGACGGGTAATAAAAATATTTCGTCAAAGTTGAAACTCATCGAAAACTTAAGTTAGAAATTTTGTCTGTCGATATTACAATGACTAACTACTTGTGCATTTCAATAGATAATCTAGGATCATATTCATTACTGTCTAGCTGAATGACTGGTCGAAATCTCAATATATTGGAGAGTTCACAAAACTAAAATATTTAAGAGCAGATACACCACTTATCTACTATCTACTAGTTTGACTATACTAGATAAATAGATTATTAATAGATTAAAAACAGACAATAGTATGAGTATTTAGATGCAATACTGTATACGGACAAGATTAAATAACTAGCATCTCTATCTTTCTCTCTCTCTCTCTCTCTCTCTCTCTCTGTTGCAATCTGTCGTCTGCATGTCTGTATCTTTTCTCATTAGTAAGTCAAGAACAAGTCAATTGAGTTGAATTCAATTGAATTGAATTCGTTAAAAGTGTTATATCCTTGTCTACATTTATTAGCCTTACGCAGATGATTATTGTGCGATGTAGAAAGAGGGATAGAGAGGGATGTAGGAAGGAAATGTGCGCAGAAATGAAACTCCAGCCAGCCCTAATCATTCCTTTTAATTGTTCAAATGCATACAATACAAATGCATTCAAATATTTACAATGAAAAAACGAAAAAAGCAAATGAATTAAATACTCGTAAGTAAGAATCGCAAGTGACATATCAAAGAGACGAATGAGAAATAAGTGAAATTTGACAGACAACCGCGCTAATTTCTCGGTTCCTGTCATTGTTTCAAGGCGACGGCAATAGCAGTGGTAGTAGCGGCAACGGCGGGATCTGTCTCTAGATTCTGGTTCGGGTTCTGTTTCTGGTATTAGTTCACCTCCATCACAATCACAATCACAATCACAATCACCATCATCACCCTTCACAATCATTAAATATATGTACATTCATATATCGGGGCGGTCGAATCATTGCGCATTGTTCACGCGTCCCCCGTTTGTTGCTCCGTTGGTCCGTTGGTCCGTCCAGACATTTGAATACCTTAAAGGGGTTGACATGCGGAATTTCTATTGTTTCATGAGGACACTGATGACGATAAAGGCGATAAAGATGATGATGATGTTAATGATGATGACGAATACGAATACGAATACGAGAACATATGCGACGTATACAATAATTTTGAACCAAAACAGAATCAACATGCACAGAAGAATAAAAGAAATAATGAAGACATTTAAATTAAAATGTTTTTCATTTATTAGCCTCGCTGGAACGATCGATTTTTGAGTCATAAACAACCATAATGTTTAGTAAAAGAATCAGTAGAACTTCGTTTAAAACGACTATTTAATACCTTTCATAATCGTTTTGTATGGAATCTATGAGTTATAAGAATTAACACAAATACGCGGTATATTGAAGTCTAGAGACCTAATTTTACCTTTATCTAATCAGAAGAAATTCACTATGTGGCTACCTTTAGAATTTGGAAAAGTTATGGTGACTTACAAACTAAAACAATGTGAAAACTCAATAACTAACATAAAGGACTAGTTTTCATTCAACTGACTTGAATGTTCATGCTGATGATATGAAAAAATACTCGTATATATAAACAATCTTAACAATTCAAACTTCATCTATGTAGGTGTAAGAAAGTTTTGTTTGTAAGTACACATTACATACAGGTAAGAGTACAAACAAACATGTATGAAATGAGTACAAAATATTCGTAATGTGGTTCAGGTGGATACTGATCAAATTCCCAGGATCCAAGCTGAGTCATCATAGAATTCCTTAGCAATATGTACAGTAGTTTAAATAGAATGTTTTAAATAAACTAATTAATGTAGTCTTTAATGAATAACAATAATAATTTCAAAGTGGCAATATCATTCATATTATGTGTGTAGGGTATAGAAAATATGTTTTCTCTGTTTTGGAAATTTGATATTTCATCAAAATAATCACAACTGCAAAACTCAAAGAAAAAGCAATAAAGAGAAGAAATACGAAAAAGAAACAATACGAAAAATTTAAAAATAAATTAACCCAAAACACATATAATGAGTGACGAGTGACGAATTACTTATAAACTGATTAAGACAGAACAATAGTTGATGTTTAATGTCAGTCACAAAAGCTCCATTTCCTCACGACCCAATTACGCAGTACTCCTTGTCACAGAAAGAACACAATATTGTGAATTGTAAATAGAGAATAGTTAATCAATCTCTAGAAGAGATGCTGCTCTATAAAATAAATTGAAACTGTTTCAATTTGTTTCTTTTGGTAGTTCAGTATTATAATAAGTGAGTAAGTTATTAATGAGATGGATTTATCCAGATCAATATTGATTTATGTTAGGTTGAACAGACAGTATACGCTAGCTTACCGGTACATTGTAATGCCTGATTATGGTATAGGGAAGAGAGTGGAGAGGGATTGGGATGAAGGTGTTACTGTAGGTAGAGAGTATCTCTTATACGTTTCAGAGGTCACCCTTAGCCACTAAAACCATCCTGAGGAATCCACAAACAGATGCAGGTCGCCTAGTGGCACGACAGCTCTTTGGTCATCACTTCCAATCCTGAAGAGATATCTTGGAAGGGTCTATAAATATCAGCAACTGCTATAGAAACAGGCAGTGCCGACCTCCTTCTGGGGCAGCATAGCTATCAATATAAATCGATATGCTTCTAGAGATCTCTCCCAAAGTGTTGTATCAACTTTGATGCTTACCAGACCGCATAGATCTCTGTCTGAAAAACACTACAGCAGTCTGGTAGACGGTATGATTGTTGAACCGCCAACTCCTGTGAACAAATGCCAGCACCAGTGCTCTCTCGTCTTACCTGATGGCGCCAACCCACTCCCAATCGTCCCTCTCCGGAAATCTTTTGATAAAGTTATCATTCCATTACAATTCACATTCTCCTCCTATCGCTTGTAATTCTTCTTCTTGTAGCATGGTGCTGGGATCAGCAACACATGACTTAAGAATATGCAGTTCCCGGAATCTGAGTGCATTTCTTGCAGCTGTTTACTTGAGATAGTTGGCTACCGATGCTAGATAGAGAATCATATCCAGCGCTGCTTGGGGGTAGATCATAGTGTTCCTGTTATAGCTAAACAGGCTGATCCTTGCAAATCGATTTAATAATCAATATTACTGATGAGAAACTGAAAAGGTACGTAAATATGTATGTAAGTGATACTATACTATGAGCAACTTTAAATATTATAAGAAGTTCACACTTAGTACATACAAGCTTTGAATATAAGCTACAACAGAGTATGAATGAAGTTAAATATAAATTTATTTAGTATAACTTCGAGTTTATTAAAAATGGACTTTCAACAAAGATTATGGGAACACTGCACCATTATCGTAATCATACTTAACTATTTGGAAAGTTGAATTCAGTTCAGTTTAGTTTGTTTATTTAAGAGCTTTGCAACCATTATGGTCATAAATCAATCAAATCAATATTGAATGTATATCAAAGGACCGGCAAATAAATGAATCGAAATACATATTGTACGGACCTCTAGATGGGGCACCTCCCATACAAACCCAAATTGAAATTAATGTTCTTATAAGTTTTTTTTAAGTTATCGAACTAAAATATGGGCATTATAAGTTTTTGACCTATATCAATAATAATGATTATCGTGTAAATTTCAAGATCCCAAAATTATTGGATCGCTTAGTTCCCATAGAAGTATTGCGGTCACAATATTGAAACGCAGTATGTATACTGACTCCACTGGAAACATAAGTCAAATCAATATTAAAATATTTCTAAGTGCTCAAACACAGGAGCGGAGGTAAAAATGTTTTGTAGGGGATGCGTGAAGAGTATTACAGTTTCGGCATAGTCGGTTTCTGGGATATCATTGGATTTCAAACGTATTGCATAATGTATTCGAAATATCCTCTTAGCTTTGAAATCTTTTGAAAACAAAGCAAATTGAAGTAGAGAAAAAATATAAAGAGAGAAACGATATATGTATATATAATTTTTTTTGTAGTTGTCGTTACAGCAAATTAACCTCTTGAGTGCCACTTTTGACTAAGTCAAGTTGTTTTAATTGACTTTTAAATCAAAATCAAAGCAAAAAAGTGCGACAAAGTTTGGTGTTAAAATTGGATCGGGATGAAAATTGGTTATGGTGATGGTGATGGTGATGGTGATGATGATGGTGATGGTGATGTATTATAAATAAAAAAAAGAAAGAGTATTGCAGCAAGTGGGCTGCTTTTGGAAATGCAATCCAGACACTTTGCATACTTGTAGCTCACACCTCGTGTGCACTAAATCAACACTAGACCGACCTCGCGTACTACAACAACAACAAATTTAATAAAAAAATATAAAGAAGAACAACAAGAACAACAAATGAAAGTGTTATGATCGGAAAGTCTCGACTTTTGAACTCGCTTCACCATCACCATCACCATCACCGTCATCGTCATCGTCATCGTCATTATTATTATATTATTGGAAATAGAAGAGTAGAGATTTCATAGAAATTATCTTAAAAAGACAATGTATAATCAATCCGAACATGGAAAATTAAACTAAGGCTTGAGAACTCTTTTATTGTACCAAGAGAAGCAGATCTGAGCTGAAGAATTAAAGATTGGCTTAAAGTAATTGAGGTCTTAGTTGTTCCATGATAATTAAAGATTGTCTTATTTACTAATTAGTTTTTTTTTTGTTAAACTTTGTATTAAATATGCCCCCATAGACCTGAGTTTCATAGTGATACAAGATGGAGCCCTCTTTTTTGTGTCCTTTAACTCTGGTGTCATTACTATCTTATGATTGAACTCATCCTTTGAATCCTTGGAACCCTTGGGTATGTGATGCGTCATGCGAGTTCATGTGAATGTCTATCATATAATAATAAGCAAAAGTTTTAACGTGATTTTTTCTCCTTCCATACATTCCTTGCATTCCTAATTGTTCATAAAGGTTTAATTAAAAATCTAGTTTGTAAGTAAAGATTAAGTAAGTACTTTGATGTAATCTATAAGGCCTTTAATTATAATTAAAATATGTTTTGCTAGTGCTGATAGCCTCTTTTTGGATGTTGAAACAATATAATATTCTTTTTTCAAGATGAATCTGATATACCTTAGTTGGGCAGTGACTTAATACCCTACCCACTACACCACGTAACTTAGCTGCAATTACAAATTGTTCACACCTCAGACAAAGAGTTAAGTACATCGAATAATAACAGAAAAAATAGAGAAGAGGGCGAAAGAATAAGAACCAGAATGATGGAATTGACGGAATCGTGCGGGATTGGTTTGCAATGGTTTGCTTTGCATTTTGTCAAGTGAGTCAGTAAGTGAGTCAATGAGTAAGTGAGTGAATGATTGTAGTAGGCCGTGAGAGACATTGTGGCCGGCGAGACGCATGATTTATAACACTTTGATGACGGGAATATGAATATTGACGTCCACTTTGAATGTTGAATGTGCAAAATTGTACTTGAATTCTTGAAGGTTGGCACTTCACGCTTCTAAACTGTAATAACTAAGGGTGGAAGAAGGTGAATAGAATGAATACTGTATAAACTTAAGTCCGATATACATATTAAGTTCAGAAAAATACAAGAAAAAATATTTACTTGGTAATAAAGAGTTAAAATTTCTGAAACTTCTTATCCAGAATAGAAAAAAATTAGATACTTCTAAGAACATGCCAGATTTAGATTAGTCTTTTCATAATAAAGTGAATAATGTTGTCAGACCACACACACAGTATGAAAAATGTTCAAAGATAAAAGTGAAAATTGAAAAATGAAAACGAAAATAAAGGAAAAATGCCAAACGATGATTCAATGATGTTCATGTTTTTGAGTGAAGCGATTGCGATGGCTATAGCTATGGCTATTTTGGTTCTGTTCAGCCGTCAAAGCAATTAGCAAAGTGTCTCGAATATCAAAAACACTAAAAAAACAAAAAAAAAAAAATAAATAAATAAATAAAAGAAGAAAAGCTCGACAATAAGAAACAAGGCCGTCCAAATTCATATATCCACATATGTACATTATTTTGAGAAGCATCAGTCATCATCATCTTCAACATCATTATCATCACTAAAAAACAATAATTTACAATAATTAATATTTTTTAGAACCAATTGAGATTGATTTTTATTTTAATTTTGTTTTAAGTTTTGTAATTTTTTGCTAGATCAAAAGCAAAACTAATAAATGAATGTCATTGTCATCATCATCTGTTCGGGAGACATGCAAATTAAGAGGGCAAATGAGGAGTGACTGCTTAACAGAAACAAACAACAACATAAGCAGAGATGATGGTCCACTAATTTCTGTTATTTGATTAAGTTTGATAATGTGTTTGTTGTTTTATTTTCTTTTGCTTTATAATTATTTAGTGTCAGTTGATGTTCTTTAGTTTCACAGCTTGTAAGGTTTTTAGTAAGATCAGATCAAAATTGGTCATGGATAAAAATTTTTTATATATGAAAATCATCTTGTGAAATAAAGTAAAGCATTGTAATTGAAATACCAACATCATCCATCTAATCTATTCACTGTACACTCATACACATATCTAATACTCTTATACATACTACATGTATGTTGGTATGTTTATACTATAGTAAAATCTGTATTCGCGGACATCTCTCTTGGCTGGACATAGGAACATATACATACTATGTATTTCTAAGTCCCAATGTACAATATGTTTTAAAAGAAAACTATATATGTAGTTGGACAGACATCTCCAGTGGCTGGACAATCAATTTCATTGAAACAGTAGGTGTCCGCCCACGTTAGATTTTACTGTATTCATAAGTTTGTTAGCCATAAGGGGGTTTTTTTTATTGTTCAATTGGCACTTAAATGATTTTCAAAATTTCGATTTATTTTCTTAGATTTATCACAATTAAATAAGTTTACTGAAATAGGAGAAGGTGATGGTGTTGTCTGCGGAAGTAGTGGTGTTGATGTTAATTGTTTAGCTGTTAAGTTGAATAAATTACATATAAAATTACCTCCTAAAAGTATGCTGCAATTTTGTGTATGCAAAAATATCATTAAAGAGTGAAAAGGAGCAAAACAGAGCAAAAATTACCCCAACCGAAATACTACAATAAATTTGTCTCTCTCAATTAAACTCAATTCATCTCATCTCATCTCATCTCATCTCATCTCATTTCATCTCAATTTAATAAGACTTAATTTACTGAGAATATGAATGAATTTTGCTTGGTTTTTTTGTTTGTTCACCTTTGAATTCGCTTTGAGTTTTAAAAAGGATAAAGAGAACACAGACCAGAAGAAATAATGCTACTAAATACGTTGTCATGGTGTTTGTAATGCATGCAATATATGGAATCGTTCATTGAATACCTAAAATGAAATATTCTATATAACACACAAAATCATGACTTTTACGGTTTATTATAATTTTGGCAGGAGCTTTTCATATTATAAAATCTGAGGTGTATATAAACTTTGTTAAAACCAAATATAAGTAGTATTGTTAAGGTCAAATTTTGTTATTCTTGATGATGTATATACAACATATCGTATCGTAATACAATATATAATTGGACAATTGTGTAAGTGTATTTTTATTGCGAGAAGCTTTAGCATTTTTCAAGATATTCATACAGGGTCTTCAGAGATCGATTTGAGATTACAAATTGGGATATGGAAGCTGAAAGTTGATAATTTCGATGAACTGAATAGTCACAATAGTTTAAGTCATTGCATTTGGAAATTTTCTTGATTGTTATCCTTGACAACACACTTTACCATTTTATCTTCTATTCGCTTTATTATTATAGTTTTAGAAAAATTAATCTAATGTTCTTCTTTAGTCATTGTCTTTCCCTCCCATCCATGTACTTGAGTTCCCTTTACTTAAGATTCTTTTCTGTCACCAACACCAATAACAACGACATCCCCAACACCAAAGCCATCATCACTGGTATTACCAACATCACCAGGACCAGCACCAGCACCAGCACCAGCACCAGCACCAGCACCATTTACATCGTCATTGTCTTAATTTGCGCACTCAATGGAAAATTGTTAATTAGATTCCTCTTTGCGTTGACTTTTCCATCATCATTACCATCATGATGTTGATGACAATCATCATCATTATTATTATCACCGTCATTGTCATTGTCGTTACAATTTATTCACTTCATACATTGTCTGTTTGGCGTTCGCTAACCAACACTGACATACATTTTAACTTATTCACTTTTGTATTTCCTTTATTATCTCTTCTCCTCTTGCCATTCATCCCATCATCATCATTATCATCAAACTGCCATTATCTTTAATTTTTTTTTGTATTTTTCACAAAATTTTAGACTTCATTTTACTTTGCTCTTAACCATTCTCATATCCATTCACGTCTTATTGCATCGCATCGCACCTTTTGTCATTTGCCGCAATTTTGGATTTTTTTTTTTTTTTTTTTTGCTAAATTGGCAGCGTTTCTCAACACTTTTTTTGTGGTCCTGGGTTAGTACTGTTGACTTTATAAGTGTGTAACTGACTGTAAATGAATATATGTTGTGTTTGTGTGTGTGCGTATGCGTGAGTTGCGGAAGGCGATAATGAATGCAACACACAGGAAGTCAAGCTAAAGCAAAGTGAAGAGGATTCGACAATTTGCCTTTTGAGTTCTTTTTAAGCGAACAGTTTATTCTTCTCTACTGCAATTACAACTGCAACAAAAACTGTATCCATATACATATGCGCATGAGTTTATGCATGATTGTTCATGGCTTAATTCAGCGCTTATGGTCAAAGCGATCCTTTTATAAGTAGTATTCTAAGAGTCAATGTAAGATGAAGTCAAGTGAGTGCAAAGTGAGTGAGCGAATGAGTGAGTACAGTACCTACTTCTTATCAACATCATCATCTTTTAATACTGTTAAGTGTTGTTGCAATACACTTTCAGTGCAATAAAATGTTAATGCTGTTGTTGTTGTTGTTGTTGTTGTTGTTATTATTATTATTAACTCTTCATCATTGCCATCACTGTTGTTGGTGATGGTAATGTTGTTCCTATTTTACTGACAAGTAGGGTAATTTCCTTGACAAGAAGCACTTTCTTTTAATTTTCCCTTTACTTTATCTAAATTGTTTTTCCTCTTTCCTTTTTCTCTCTCCTTTACTCTAAACTCTTTCATCGTTTGTTCGTTCTTTCTTTCATTATTCTTCGTTCTTTTATCCTTACAGTTGTTTGCAAGATTTTTTAGTTCTTGCTAAGATTTTAATTGGCATTTTTTCCATTGTCTACTCGTCGTCCAAGTAGCTTCAAGTCAAGAAGTGGCACTCTTTCATTTCTTTTCCTCTACATATATACGGCTATGCCTCCGTCTTCAACTCTTTTTCTCTCACTCTCCATCGTTCTATATCTATTTCTTTCCATGCACAATCCACTAACTCAGTCATTCAGTGAAGGGTTCTTCCTTGATTCCTTTGATTCTCGGAAGCCCTGATGTCATTTTCTAACAAAGAACACAGCGTAACTAAGTTTGATTTGCCAAGCTATGTGAAATGGTGTTCAAGCAACTCAGAACTCAGAACGCCGTACACGGAGAACACCACCATCGGGTGGGTATCCTTATCCTTATTGCCAACATCAAAATCCTCACTGTTGTTTAATTGAATTCTCTACATATGTACGTGTTAATGACAAACTTGTCGTCAATTAGATGCAACCAAAACACATACGACACAAGGTACAAATATACTTGTGCATACATATGTATGCATGCTATAGTATATCTATGTACATCTGTATCTGTATTACATGTCATGTCATGAGATGACAGCATATGTTGTTGGTTGGTTGTTTGATTGGTCACAGCAGAACAGAACATTATTACCAACCCAATAATCTCATATAATTTTATTGCATCAGTTACTTGACTTATGTGATCTGACAATTTTTTATGGCGTTATCAACTTACACTGGTTGCTGGTCTGTGTGGTATATGGCATGCGATATTTATAAAGTGCTAAGTATTATTTATAAAATGAAATAAAATAATCCCAATGGTTCCAGGTAATAAAATTGATATGAATTAGAAAACTGAAACTTTACTGCTCAAGAAACGAAACATGCAACTTAAGATGCTTAACAAAAAAATTGCTAAATTAATCCTATGAGGTCTATCCGAACAATACAAAAATACTACTTCTACAGGATGACCAATAAATAAATGTCAGAAATGTTTTAGTCAGAAGTTCAATCAAATATTTGGTATTAGACTTATTTCATAAAATTCACGCTTACTCTTTTTCCTAACCTTTTTGAACTAGGTATTTTGTTATAATATGGTTTAGAAAAGTTGGACAAAGTCTTCCTCTAAATTTATTATCTAAAATGTTTTAAAAAAGAAAAGCTCTTTCAATTGTATTTTCCTTGTAACTTGTTTCTTCTTTGTTCATATTACGAAATTCAATTTGTCTTTGTTATTGTATTTCTTTCATTTTCAATGTTCAGCACACTTGTTCGACAAGGTACTATATCTTTCCCATCTCTCGTATATGCTGTTATTGTTGAAGTACGCCTTTTTGTAACGAAAGGGTTACATATGTAAAGTGTCTGTATTAACAACTTCAGCAACAGGAACAGAACAGCACCGAACGAGAACGAGAACATAAACAGAATGTAGCCCAAATGTTTGCCTCGTTTAGTATTGGCAACTGACTCCAGTCGTCGTCACTTTATCTTATATCATAGCCTCCCATGCCTATCACTCTAGATACACTTCATATCAATATATGCAATGTTGGTATTTTCATTTTAGCCTGATGATAGCACATTAGCTGAGGCTCATTATAACTTTGACCATATTCGTCCTATTTACTTCCAAATCTGTATACTGTTTACAAAATTCATATTGATCCTAGAAGAATTTAATTAATTTTCCACTTTTACTTTGAAGGTTCTTCAAAATTGGAAGAGTTTTTTTTTGTCTGTTTACCACGTGCACCCAGATTGATCATAGCAGAATTTACTTTTGCGACTTACCTTCATAATCGTTTAGATTATATATAAAAATATTGGTCAAGTGTGAGTCGGACTCACACACAAAGGGTTCCGTACCATCGTATAAATTTTAACACTATATATTTTATAAAATGTTCGTAAAAGAAACAAGAGAGGCGCTTTAACGATATGTAAAGATTTGTAAAGTAATTGTCTAATCTCATTACATCCGTCAAGACAGATATATATATTTTAGGTTATTTGACAGTCATACAGAAAAATATTATTTCTTACATTTTATTTTTGAACAAATAAGTTTTCCCTGGTTTATGGTAGCACAACTCCTTCCCAAGATTACAATGAAAGTATTATTAGCAGCATTGCTTTATCAATCGAATAAAAAACACTTTTCTTCTTTGGGGATCCCGCGTACTTGCTAATGTTATTTTTATATTTTTTATTATTTGTTGCTATAATGGCAATAGAAATACATATTCTGTGAAAATTTTAACCTTCTGCTTAGATCGGTTCATGAGATACAGCCCGCTGACAGACAGACGGATGGACGGACAGAGGAGGCTTGGTAGTAGGGCTCTATTGGCACCATTTACCCAATGAATTTGGAACTCGAAAAATCGATAGATTGCTTTCATATGTGTTTCATATTTCTTGCTATAGATTAGATAAGGACCAATACTAGTCGTAGTAATGGGAACATAAATATAAATTTGGTGTAGGGTAACCATATGATGAGATACAATTGTAATTCTTTCAATTATGTGTATGTAGTGCTACTTACTTGTGTTTACATGAGTAACTGTGTGTTTCTATATACATACATACAACTACATACATGTGTATGATCACACATCAGTATGTTTGTCTATCTATTTGGTTGGTTGTTTTGGATTATCAGTCAGTCAGTCTGTTCATCAGGGTGTCTGTCCACATGTCCTGGAGGATGTATGTGCGTGTAAATTGCGTTTGTTTAAAATATTTATTACCGTTGCGAATGCAACAAAATGAAAATGAAATGAAATTTTCATTATTTGCTTTTGTGTCTTTTAACATTGAACGCACACATATGAAAACAATTTCTACATATGAATACACAAGTGTATATACACATGTATACACATATATGTACATATATATGTATCTGTTTCTCACTTTATATGTAGGTATATATATCTATCTGCATATCGTAGTCGTATTCATTGAAATACTCTCATACAATTATGTGTTTGTCTCATATCCTTTCCATCTTTCTTAGCTTTAGTTCTCTTTTTTTATGGTTTTAAATTGTTCATTTTATTAGCAATTTAGAAAATTTATTGCGCGTATGTGAGACGAAACGTAACGCAAGCATCACAATACCCATTGAGATACTTACATTCAACATTTTTTCACCCTTTCATGGGTCACCTACGCCCAGAGCCCAGTGACGCCCCTTTCGACAACGCACTGCGCCTCATTTTATGCTAGAGTCACACATGAATACTGCCGTCTTTTGCCTTCAGAATATTTTGTATATTCTGAAATTCCACCTTCAAACATTAATACTTACGATATATGAAAACATGTTTTTCATGTCACAAGGACTCACAGGCTCACACGGGCTCGTTTATTGAAGTCTATAAGAGTGTCAGCAATAAACCAACAGGAAAGAAAAATTGGATCACAAATGCCAATCGAAGTAGAGAAATGTGGTGAAAATGTAATAGAAACAATGAGACCCTTAAAGGAAACCAATTTGTTACTGAACCAAAATTAGCGACTAGTGCAGAATTTATTTATATATTTTATTAATTAATTTAGATTTCAACTCCTTCTGAGTCTTCAAGTCTACTATAACACATAAGATGGCTAGTTCGACATTATCACAGGAATACAAATAAGACCAGTCAGTGTTAGTAAGAAGATGGTTAAGCTTAGAGAAATCAATTTGATTGAAACAGAAAATATGTCTCTTTATATATATAGGAAACTTCCTATTGGAACGCTGTCCGTTTAGAATGATGTTTAATTCCAAAGTTGTGTGTTACGCATTCTCAGCAATGGAAAGTGGCTTACTTCTGAGTAAGGAAACAACACTTAGACTATCGGTTAGAACCAAGTCTTAAATTCGGTTCATACTATTTAGTTTATTTGCTGAAATGAATTATCCAGCAATGAATCAACAAATTCTTGCTGATGATATTACAGAATTGTAATATTTAAAAATGTTTGAAAAATTTTATGTCTTATCGGTGTCTTTGGCAAATGAAAAATTTTTTATATGAGGCAGGATCATCCAAGTCAGAGTAATAAGAAGCTCCCATGGAAATCAGAACTCCCTCAACACGTTTAGTACGATCTCTCCTAATCGTTAAATAATTGTTGTTAAATACTTCAGAACTAAGAACATCTGGGCGAAGCAATGATTCAACACACACAATTTTATCCGAATGGAAAGAAAAACTTTTTGAGCAAAGTCTATTAAGTTTAGAGTTTAACCTTCTGAGTTTAACATCTGACTGAAAATGAATGATCAAACTGAGTTGAGAAGGATCCATCACACTATTGCAGAGCCGAAAGCACTAAAGCTTATTTGCCACAAGAATTTCGAAATATTCAAACCCTTTACATGGATGACAAAAATTTCAGCAACTGTAATGAGTAGAATTGGGTCTTCTCTAATATAGGTTTTCAATTTTCAAAAAAAAAAGTGCGAAAATTTTAAAAATCTTAATAAAGGTGAAAAAAAATCACTTGGAGAACTCAGATGAGTATAAGATGCATATGAGAGACAATGATGAAGTCAAAGTCATTTTTTTAAGAGATCAAGATGACAGCAACAAAGGCACAAATTTGTAAAAAGTTTTGAGTGCTCCATTCGGTAATAATATAACCCTTTTCTACTCACACAAGAACGTTTATTATAATTTTAGCGATTTTGAAAATGGCAAAGAAATGGCGATTTTTTTAATTTTTTCTTTTTGAGGTGATAATGATAGATTAAAGATAGACAGGTAATGATATAAGTCTATATTGTGACCAGCACGGTCAACCTATATACATATAGAAAGTATCTATATTCTTGATCAGTGCTATGCGACGAGTTGATCTACCCATGTCCGTCTGTATCAATGCAAACTGGTTCCTCAGTTTTTGAGCTAGAAAGCAGCACATTTTTCGGAATCAGCCAAACGGAGCACAAGTCGCGTACTCAAATTCATGCTCTTATTACAAAAACTTTTTCGTTTTTTTTTATTATCATCTTGAAATTTGGATGCAATAGATTTCAGATCCATATTCATCAACCGTGTAAATTTTAAAATCTTATCATTACTGGATCGTATAGCTCCCACACAAAAAAAAAACGTTTTCTAGGGGAAACGCGAAGAGTTTTACATATTCGCCATAGTCGAAGATACCCTTCTTTCGGGTTTTTTCGTGAATTATTTGAAGAATCCTACTTCTTTATATATTAAGATCCAGATGTCCTGTCAAGCACTGCTAGACGTTCGATTTGGCATTTGCATATAGTATCGATATCGGTTCTTAGCTACTACTTTTAATTGTGTCATAACCAACTGGTCATCATGCTCTGAAATTCTTATTCCATTTGCGACTATTGTATAGAAATATTATCGGGAACAATACACATTTTAAGTAAATAATTATTGTACTTGAATTTCATTTAAAGACAAATTCTCTCAATTTAATAAACATATATTATATCAACAGCAGAACGCACATATAATTCTTTATAGTACATAACTAAGTACAATAAATGTTGAATATCTGCTCAAATTTTCAAGTGCCGATACAACAATTGAGATAAGAATGGAAGAACAATAACAATACATCACAAAAAACCAGAGAAAAAATTACATATGTCGAGGAAAGGAATATAGAGAAAAATATTTATACGCATACGAGTACTTACATAAAATTTCTCATATGAAGTTGTAAACAAATTCTTGATAAGCAGTAGAGATGATGAAAGCATTATCACCATTGCTATTGTGTTTTCATACATCATCATACATAATAAAGGTTGAATGCGTTACATTAATAGAATGCCATCTTTTCGTACCGAGGAAACCTTTTTCAGTACTTTTGTATTTATTTCATGGTAATTAGATACATACCTATTTATATATATAAATATGTGAGTGTGTTTCCCTTTTTGAAATTAATCGAAAGAATCGAAATGAAAAAATGAACTTCTTTAGATGTGGTAAGTGCACTGTAGTGTGCTATAGGACGTATGGTGTAGGGTATAAAGTGTAAGGTGTAAATTGTGTTGTGTTGAATAGAGTTGAAATGTTTGAAAACAGAAGAAGAGCAAATAATTAATTGGATTAAATGAAATAAACAAGTTAATTATTTATATAATTAAAATTTTTGATGCGAGAATTTTTACAATTTTCTTAGTCCTTTTTATGAAGAATTTTGTTTGCTTTTCTTAATGAGCAACATAAAATAGCATCAAAAGCCTTAAATCTCTCGAAACACAAACAAATGAACACAAATATAAGAACATACATACATGCATACATACATATGTATGTAGTAAATACAAACACCTACAAACATACA
The DNA here is from genome assembly GCA_037040105.1 of Amiota albilabris. Classification (NCBI taxonomy): domain Eukaryota; kingdom Metazoa; phylum Arthropoda; class Insecta; order Diptera; family Drosophilidae; genus Amiota; species Amiota albilabris. The sequence goes on along the minus strand of JBANCV010000080.1, from coordinate 55,210 downwards.
CTACATGTGTATGGGGGCACGCATGCTGCACATGCATCAGGACATATTAGCAATTAAAATTTTCTTAGTTAATTACTTTAAGCAGGAGCAACAAAGAGAGAATGTGAGATGAAAAAAGACGAAATAAATAGTCAAAAGGAGAGGAAACTAAAAGGATAAAGAAAGCAAAGGGAATGAGAGAGTGGAGAGAGGCAAATGAACGATGGTGATGCTGGTTCTGACTTTGAGGGTATCCGGCATGCCTTAGAGCAATAACAAATAAGGACGCTATTCGAAACAACTTCTCTCTCACACATATAGAATAACAAATAAACACACACAGACACACATTAAAAATGTTGGTTTCTCTTCATTAAGAATGTGCTTTGTGTGTGTTGTGAGAGAAGAGAATTGTTGACCAACTTTAACTGACTTTAGAACTAAGCGATGCTAAAGCTTTTCGAACTTAACGTTGCCACTCAGAAGGCAACCAACCAACCAACCAACCAACCAACCAACGAACCAAGCAACCAACCAACGAGCACAGGGAAGCAAGGATGCAAATGATGAACGTATTATGAAGATGATGACGATAAGCCAAAGCCAACACCAGCATCAACACCAGCATGGCATAAAGCAATAGGCACCCATCCATGCACCCATTCACTTCACCATGCACACCCATATCCATCCACCCACTAAAATAAGGCATGAAGTATGAGCATGAGGAATGAGACATGAGGAATGAGACATGAGGAGTGAGGAGTGAGTCGTGAGTCCTGAGTCTTTGAGAATGTGTGGGAGGACATGGAAGTTTTTACAAAAAATAATGTGCATTTCACTAGAAAATTTAATTAGGAAATCTAATTTGCTCAAAAGCGCATAAAAAATGCCACTGTACATATGTACATATATGATATATATTGTATGTATGTATGTATTTGTGTATGTATGAAAGTGTGATACGCCATTTTTCTGTGGCAACAATGTGAGTGTGTGTCTATTTGTTATTCCTATTAATTTTATGCTAAGAGGAACAGCAACACCAGCAGCAGCAGAATCTGCAGACGAAACATGCCAACTCTCAGTGCAGCCAGGCACATTTGCATCAAGTAACCAACAAAATGACTAATTCATAAGTATGTAATATGTGTATGAATGTTACGTGTATATGTATATGTATGTATGTCTGTTTTTGTGTGAAAAACTTTCACATTTACACACACATAAATAGGTGCACAAGCAAAATACGCTAATAAAGTAGCTGAGCTGAGTTGAGTCGAGTTGAGTTGTGTTGAGTCGAGTTGAGTCGAGTTGAGCTCAACCAAACCGAAAAAAGTAAATTGAAGTCATGTGCATTGGAATACCGAATGTAGAGTGTAGAGCAGCCTTGCAACATAACAGTATTGTCATGTGACATGCATTTGTGGATTAGTAGAAAGGTGGGTTGACTCAGTTTATAGTAAAGGTTAGTTTTTTTTTCTTTTTATTCAGTTTTTTGTGCTTTTTGATTGATAAAGAATTGCTTGGAATACTAGAATAAACATACTTACTTATGCATAATAATAAAAGTCTTAGATTTGTTTCATTATTTGATTTGATTTTCAAAGTATGTAAGTAGTACACGTAAATATAAAATAGTTAAGAGTCCTACAATTAGATTCCCAAGTTGTGGCGTATTTGGCATGTCACATGTCATGAAACATATGTACTTATGCTTGTTAATTGCTTATTCTTTCTATTAGAAAATCTTTTTCAACTTAAGCAAGCCTTGCAATTATATCTGTAATCAGCCTTCACTTTAAGATTTGTTATTAAAAATAATGTACTACAATTACAAAAGAAACACATTTTCTAATCTAATGTAAACAAATCTTATCTTAAACTCTTATCAATATTTCTTAACATAAATCTACTATTATATTGACCTTAAAATAATCATTGTCTTTTATAAACTAAAAATTTTAATGAACGAACAAAAATACATTTCTCCTTTAAACGTCTTCTAGTTAAAATTAACATTAAATAATAATATAATAATAATCTTTTTACCCTTTATATCACTGTGTGACATTACGGTAACAAACCAAATAATTTATAACAGATTCCAATATGAAAATTTTATTCCATTTTAAATGAATGTTACATATCAGTAACAGACCTCTCTATGGATTTAAATGCAGTTCTTGTGAATTAGTTGAAAATATTGTGTGAAATTCATTTGGTGCCAATTTGTGATATTGATTATATTGAATTTACGAAATACGGAAAAAATACAAACCAGAAAGAAGGGTATCTTCGACTATGCCGAAGATATAATACTCTTCATGCTGCTTCTAAAAAATGTTTTTTATGTGGGAGCTATACGATCCAGTACTCTTAGGATTTGGAAATATAGATCAGAAACCTATTGTGTTCAAATTTCAAGATGATAGCACAAAAAACAAAAATGTTTTTCTAGTAAGAGCATTAAATTGAGTAGGTGGTTTCTATGGGTCCGATTCGGATTCTTTCCAACAAATGTGCTGCGCATGGTAAACCTATGTACAAAATTTCAGATCTCTAGCACAAAAACTGAGGGACTAATTCGCGTACAGACGGACAGACGAACAGAGGGATGGACAGATGGACAGATGGATATGGTTAAATCAACTCGTCTCATGGACGTGATGACATATATACATACTTAATGTGGTCTGCGAAGTCTCCTTCTGTGTGTTACAAACTTTATGACATACCTATAATACTATTCACTCCCGTAAAGAGTAAAATAACAGGCTCATACCAAACTCTGTGTGACAAGTGTGGCGTAGCATTATGCTAGAATAAACAAAAAAATTGTTTTAAAGCATACTATACATCTTACAGGAACACTTTAACACAGTGTAACAATTCTCTCACACTCCCCTATTTTTAAATTTTCTTCAAAAATAAAAAATACGTGCATTTGTTTTTTTTTTTTTTTTTTTGTTAAGACCAAGCATAAAACTAAGAATTTGGAAAAATTCACGTGGTTGAGTTGTAAAGGGACAACAAATTAATAATGAAATTTCAGTAGAGGATTATTAAAAATCAAAAATAAAAGTTTCGAAGCTTTTTCTCCTTCTAGTCTATACTTATTACATAATAGTGTATGCATAAATAAGCCTAGCACCACTAAACATTCGCTTGCTCGGTACTCTTGTTAGTGGTGTGACCAAATAATGCCTCGCTATAGGAAAGAGAACCCCGTATTAGTGATATTAGAGGCAGATATTCGTAAATTGTAAAACTTAATATTCGAGGCATCCGTAGTATGTCTATGTATGTCTGAAATAATGTGTCTATTAGAGAGATGCATGGCAAGAATCTATTCATACACCGTTTCGAATGCATTATTCGTCTTTTGCTAGATGAATGTTTTCGTACAGGTCTCTAATTTCTTTGGCCTATCGAAAAAGGAGACTTTAAACTATTCAACTACGACGCATGCTTAAGCCATGGTGTCAAACAAATACTTTTGACTTATTTCTAGTGTCGGCGGGAACGTGGGAATGGCAAAAATTTGTTATTCTCTGTTGTGGACTTGTGGTTGCACGTGTTTTGTTTTTTACGTTAATTGTGTTTCGGAACATTTTGTCCATAAAAACATTAAAAATGGTAAACTAAATGAAAAACTTTTTTTGTTCTTTATAATACCAGGCTCAAAAAACAAAAATGGACAGAAACCAAAACAATCGGGAAGAAGGGTATCTTCGACTATACCGAAGATGTAATACTCTTCACACATCCCATAGAAAAGGTTTTTTGTATTGGAGTCATGCATTCCAGTAATCCTAGGATCTTGAAATTTACATGGTTGATGAATATGAAGATGATAGCACAGAAAACAAAAAAAAAAAGGTTTTCTAACATAAACATGAATTTCAGTAGGGTATTTGTATAGTGGTCCAATTCGGCTGATTACGCCAAATATGCTGCGTATGGTAAAAAGAAAGCTTCGTGGACATGGCTAGATCAACTCGCCTCATCGCGCTGCCTCAGCTTTTTATGTGCTTGAATACCATTTAGTATTATATGTATTGCACTTCATATACAAATACATATGTATACGGTCCAACCGACCAATTTCTATGTGCACACATATGTAAACGATCAACGTTAATGACATGACTTGACAGTTCGCGAAAATCGCATCTTCCTTCTTCGTTTCTGTAATCCAAAGAGTGAGCGACTGATTTTGCTAAATCCAAAACTAAAACCAATCGTTGATAATTGCAAACGCAGCCTGTAGAACGTGCCACTTAAGTATATTGCATGGAAAGCTGTTTACAAATTTACTACATTAGTATAGGAATGGCATTATCACATTCAAGTGCGGTTGGTAACATGCGACAGAGCCTAAGAACCATTCATTGATTCATTTGACTCAATGTATTGCGATGCAAGGTTGCTTTTCTTGAATACTTATTTAGCTTTATTATCATAATTCTTTTGATGGCAATCAATAATTGTATATGCATATGTATATGATAGTTAGATATGGGAACAAAATGTTAAAATTTTTACTGAGCTACCCAAATTTGCAAATGTACTAGGTATGAGACCTTCGGTGAAATCGAAATTAGTCACTTTTTAGTATTACAATATTATCATTACACTAACTCATTGTCATTATCACCATCATTACCGAAGAGCATCCCGAAATTACTCACACCGAAAGTCCCAAAATCAATGGGATTTTATCGAACGTCGATTCATTTGACAAGATAGTGTTGAAGAGAAAAAGGCTTGATGATGATGATGATGATGATGATGATCAGCTTCAGATACTTACTGTAAAAACATCCTTATTTGGCATCTTGTATATTGAAGTTATGAATTTATACATACTTAGTTATTTAATAATCGATTACCCTTGCAATGCAATTGACATCTTTGAAGCGTTACAAACATCCTGGTGAAGTGTTAATACCATTTACACTATTTGTGAAAGTTATAAAAGACAATTATCAACGTGAGGAGCATCGACATCGATGCTTCCTTTAGTATCCCAACTTCACCATTGTCATCGTCATCATCATCGTTGCCGGAAAATTGAGCATCACAACAACTACTAAGTACACTTTAAGACATCCAACGAACGAACAGTCAGAGAGACAAACACAAAGACAGACAATCAGACGGACATTCATTTAGATATATGGACAGACAGATGGTTAACCCGCAGACCTGTTGTGCTGTGTTATGTTGTGCTGTGTTGTGTTGTGTTGTGGTCTGGTGTGATGTGATGTGGAAATCTATAAACTAATGTGAAATGGAAATGGAAAAGAAACACAACTGCAACAACATAATAAGTGCACTTTTTGCGTATTAAATTACATTCCCATCACAACCGGCGACCGACGGCGCAAAGACCGCGATTTCCTCATTGAATAATGCCAGACTCGATGACAGATACAAAGTGAATAAGGGATACATTGAAATATGTAATGTAGATAGAGAAATTAGTTGCTACTCTTATAAAAACACTCACTTGTACACTAGACACTAGTAAGAGTATATTTCTCAGAAATTGTTGCACGAGTATTTGAAAAGATTGAAATTAACAAGTATGGAATTGTAGATATTTTCACACAGTTATGAAGAATACCATATTATAGGAATTTCCCCTCATTCCTTGTCATCTCAATCGGATTATATATAACAATATTAAATTTGCTGCCGAGGAATGTTTACAAAAAATTTTACAAATATTTTCAAAAATTTTTACCCAAAAGCTTTTAAAGTTCTGTATATACGAGTAATACCTATATGAGAATTAATTCGTCGTATTTAAAATCAAAATTGTTTTTAGACTTTTTCCTTTCCTGCAGGATATGATTCGTCGATCTTAGTTATCTAAAAAAAATGTTAATTGAATAGTTCGTGGTATTTTATAGTTACCCATTTTGAAGGCGCTTCTTTGTTTCTTTTACTTTTTGAAGTGGTTTTTTGTTTGAGGCTCGCTCCTTCGTGCTTCAAGATTGAATTCAAAATGAGAATTTGTTAAAAGGCATTTATCATAACATGTTTTTTCATAAAACATAAGTATTTTGTTTCAATTTCTCTCTCTCTCTCTCTCTCTCTCTCTTCCCAGGAAAACCCCACTTGACATCATCAAACAACTCACACATCACACAAACCACTGAAAAGAAATACTATTGTATCAGATCAGATTGAAACAATCATTAAAATCAATGGTGTTGAGATGCAGATGAAAATGAAGATGACATGTAACCAAAATTACAATGCCATATTTGTTTTTAATCACCAAAAATTACTCTTTGAGTAGGGTATACATATGCTGACATGTACCATAGTTATAAAAGTTATAATGCCTGGAAGGATATTTTGTTTTAAGAATGATTTTTATTCATTCTTTCTTTCTTCCTTCTTTTTTTGGCAAGAATATTCACAGTTCTGGAGAAAATGAGCTGAAATTCTATACATATAGACCAACAAATCTATTTATCTGTTAAGGATTTTAATCTATTCAAACATCCGGTTAGGTTTGTTGTTCCTTATTCTGGATGGAGTTGTATTAACTGAAAGCTTTGTTTTCCTGGTGAATGAAGGACATTCTTGTTTTAATCTCCAAAGTGACCTCTGAGAAATCCATTTATGATCCGAAGTTTCCACCTGCTTGAATATCAATTTGTGTGCCTCTAACACTAGAAGCAATGAAAGACTGTTAAGGTTTTTTTTAAACTAAAACTAAGTGAAAGTATACGTAAACTACAAATATCTTAATCTAACTTTGTGAGTAGTTCAAATAACAAAACCTTACTAAGTGACTGACTCATCTTATGAATCGCTGCCGCACAACCCCGTATTCACAAGATCTGACTCCATGAGACTTTTTCTTGTTACCTAACATGAAGAAATGGCTCGCGGGGAAAAATTTAACTCAAACGGGAAATCATCGCCGAGACAGAGGCGTATTTTGGAGAGTTCGACAAATCTTAATTGAATTTTTTGAAGGGATTAAAAATATGGCAGGAACGTTGGGAGAAGTTCATCTTTCTATAAGGGAACTATGTTGAAATATAAAAACAAATATAAAGGGTACTTAATGCACCGCTCTCGTATATAAAACTGTAAACGTTCTTGTGCCTGTGCACGCTAATCTCAGAAACGGTTTAACTGATTTCAATGCACTTTCACTGGTGTATTGTAGTAAGCTTCCTCTAAGATATAGCGTTTATTTCATATCTAATATTATCTTGATTTTTTAATTTATGATTTGTATGCTTTATCTACTCCAGGTACACTTACAAGTAAAGACTTCACAATCGATGGCTTTAATGGTTTTAGTGGAATTGGCGGTGGCGTCGGCGGTACGAATAGTAAAAAGAAGAAAAAGAAACGACGACATAGTCGTACGATATTCACCAGCTATCAATTGGAGAAACTCGAAGAGGCCTTCAAGGAAGCACATTATCCCGATGTCTATGCAAGAGAGATGCTCTCGCTAAAGACCGAGTTACCAGAGGATCGTATACAGGTAAGTGAAGTAGTGTTTGTAAGAACGTAATTTGAAATTCAATACTTTTGTGTTTACGGTTCTTATTTTCTTCTTATTTACTCTCGGATGCCAATGGGCATTTTAGCCTTTGTGCAATTTCATCATTGTGATAATCAGCATAAGAATAACTACTACTCCAAAGATGATCATTATGAAGATTATTGTATATAACATACGAGTATAATGGCCTTAAGATGAATTAATGAATTAACAAACTAATTACTCGCACATATCTTTTGTTCTTGTTGTTCGGATGAACTTGAAGATGACGATAAAGAATTTATTTGCGATTTTGCAGGTGTTCACTGTTGGCAAAACACATTTAAATTTGCATTTCCTGTCATTTTGGTCGTCCTCCCTATGTCCTTTTTTGAAAAGAGTCTTTTTTTGTTTGGGTTTATTTGGAATGATTTTTCACACTCCATTGTATGAAAGTCTTAATTCCAATTCCTTTATTCGATAATTCATTATACGAACATGTATGTATTCCACATTTAATATATGAGATTGGGTACTTTTCGTCTTATTCTTACCTTAAGGTCAAATATTTTATAATTCGCCATTCACCAACTGATTTTGGTTAAAAATATCACCATGCAGAAAATACTAAAAAAGAAATCAAGACCACAAAGTATAAATGGGAAATGATGAAATAAAAGGAAAAATAAAACAAAAAAAAAAAAAAAAAAATACGCAAATAGACAGAAAACAATTAACTGACTTTAGGGCAAATTTTCTAGACTTGCATGACGACAACCACTTAATGTTGTTCAAAATTCATTCCTGGCCACAGTTATAGCATAATATATGGAGTTTCCCATCGACGAAAGGGGAATGAGCTTTCCTTTTTGTGTGTACTGCAACAATTGAGCCTCTACCCTAACTTCCTTCCTTCCTTCCCTGCCCTCCTCAATCAATCTCTCTCTCTCTCTCTCTCTCTCTCTCTGTCTCTCTTTATGTTTTTATATATCTCTACTCTCAACATCATAGTTATAAAGCGCCCGACTTATGCGCCTTATGCCTTATCCATGCCACTCAAGCGATGCGCCTCCGCTAACAGCCACTTCCATTGTTTGCGTCTATATTTGTGATAATAAGCAATTTGAGCGCCAACTGCCTGGAAATCAACGCTTAAGGACGTCAGTAAAGAATGTCTGTCTGTCTGTCCAACCATCCAACCATCCATCCATCCATCTATCCATCCATTTATCCATCTATTTGTTTGTCTGTCTGTCCTCCTTTCTGTCTGTCATCTTGAGAGGCGCGATGAGTATTGTGATGCTTTCATTTTACTTCTCCGATTTTTGCTTTTCCTTCGTTCGTTCCGTGTAAGGAGGAGATGCGAGACACTGAGACAACAAACCAACCTATTGCTATTCTGCTGTGTGTTTTCTTCTCAGTATTTTTTACACTCAGTCGTAGTTTAATAAAAATCGTTAATATTTAAGGGAAATCCATTCAGTCCTATTGAACAAAGCCTAGAAGTGACGATGAGGATGACGACGGGAAGAAAGAGAGCAACGGCGTGGGCAAACAATGACTTCGTTATTTAATTACGATGACGTGACGGTTGAATCTCTGAGTACTCAGTCAACGAGCCAGTCAGCCATTTAGTCCTTTTTAGCCATCATCATCGCTTGGTGCTACTTATGAAGGCCTGAATAATTCGATACCCAGTTCAGTTCAGTTCAGCTCAGCTCAACTCAGTTCAGTTCAGGCTGACTTGGTTTAGTTAGATTTTTTTCACATATTTTGCGCTTTTTTTTTTTTTTTAGCATTTTGGACTCAGTTGCTGTTAAAAGCTGCGTTTGCGAATTTATAATTAAGCATTTTAATGGCTGCTATTCTTCCTTTTTTTATTTTTATTTTCATTTTTTTGCTGTTGGCCACTCACAGGGTGTGGAGTAGAGATAGCAATAGTTGGCAGTGAGCGAGTAAGAACGAGCTGTCCGGATACCATATTCGTAAATTATAAAATTGCCACCCTTAATATTGGTGCGCCTACTCGGAGGACCTTTCACAGTTAGCATACTTCACATTCGAACAATGAGTTCGTCCGTCCGTCTGCCCGCGCATCGCTCACAACCCCACAACCTTATAACATTTTCATCCATACCATTTTGCATGCTCTCCAGCCTCTTTCCCTCTATTGGCTTGATTGCCTGACTGCCGGCGCTTAGTCACAAGAATGTACTTATCACACACACATTCATATATAGGATATAGAATCTAAGTAGTATACGTACGAATATGTGTGTTTATAATTGTGCCGTGATTTGCTCAACTTTTAAGTTCTTTTTTTTCGGAATTTAAAGTATGCTACTCAATATATGAGTATATGATATTGTAGAAAAGAACGAAGAAATGGAATGAATGGACTAACTAAGAAATTACAAAAACCTAACTGTGTTCAGCATTCAAAAACCATTATCCTTGCGAATGCAATTTGAGGGTCCTTGGTAACGAACATCATTAACTAAAAATTAGAAAGAAGGATCGATGAAATAGAAGAACATTTTTCACAAATTTTTGGTTAGGGTTGGTTAGATAGGCCGCTAACCACAAAATGTGAGTTTACACAAAAACCTATTGTGGGCTTTTGTGATTACTGATTATAGAGAGGGATGTCTTTTAGAGATATATCGATATTATCAACTCCTAGAGGAAGAGACAGTGCCGATCCAACTATGTCATAACCTATAAAACCAGAATGAGTGGGAAGAATTTTATTGATTTTAAATATTATTAATAATTACTCTTGTAGTTTGAGGTAATTGACTTCATTTTAATATTTTTCATATAATTAAACATATTTGCATATTTCAGCTCCACGATTTGCTGATACATTTGTGAATCATAGTTTATCTGAAGGTTAATTATTACATGCGCTGTAGACTTACACGTAATTGGAGTTGGTATGATGAACCTTTATTGAACTCGGGATTTCTGCTTGTTTCGCAGGTTCTGGATATTTCTCTGTGTTATATTCATAGGTAGTTTAGTAGTCTTTGACTTCACTAGAAACAACAAAATTTGCAAGTACAAACGAAGTTCATACGATAGAACAATACTGTTGTAGATTTAATCGTTCAATAGTTTCAGATAGATAGATTATTACACATAAACAGATAGACAGACGGAGAACAATGCCAAGAGGTGAAATTTATGGATGACATCGTTTTGTGGCGTCAGGGTGACGTCAGAGAATTGCAAAAGCAACTTTGCGCTTTGATGTTGATATGAATGAAGCTTGCTAAAAGCAAATCCAATTAGTAGCATTACTACTAACACTTGAATTTTAGTACACTCTCACTCACATACACATAGGCGTATACATACATATAAATATACGTATTTGTATGTCTATAAAACTATACCGTTGTGCAGATATTATTATTGTGTGAAGTAGTATTTGTGGTAGTTTACGACGAGGACAATGAACGCCAGCCAACTCTTCCTCTAACTCTCTAACTCGCAATCTGACTCAAACTCTAACTCTATTTTCCTATATTATTGTAGATCCAGACGACGCCAAGTGAGAAAGAAAGAACTCTTATTGTGGGTATAGCGTAAATTTGCATTTAACGTTATAGTATGCGGTATTTAACGCACAAGCACAACCATGCACATAGACATATTCTACATAAATGCTAATGCTACTTTTCCTTTCAAGTAGATTTTTGGATAGCATGAACTTCAATACAAGAGAACCATAAAAATACTTATACACATGCTACTAGTACAATCAAGCATACCGGCATACCGGCAGACAGACAGACAGACAGACAAACAAATATACAGAGAGACTAATAGACAGAAACACTAATAGACAGATAGAGAGACAGTAGTTTTTTACTTCTATAGTTACTTAGTTAGTTAGTTTACATAGATAGATAGACATGCAACCAACTAACCACACCTACTTAAAAGAGTCCTATTCCTAAGTAAGTACAGTATGTATGTGCACTCGTTAATATATATGTATATATATGTATGAAAGTATAAGTAGTAGATGTAGATAAATGTGAGTAAGTTGTGTAGTGACGCCCTTCTAAACCAAATTATGGCACTCTAACTAGTAAATATATCCAAATTGTTTACATTCAGCTATTCTCCAATGAAAACTACCTTACTTACGATTATATGTACTACCTGTACATGTCAAAATTTCATCCATATGAGGTTTCTCAATTTCAATGGATTCTATCTACTGATTGTCCTATTCTTCCACAATCAGAAGCTATAACAAATTGCCATACAGTTAGTTACGATCCAACTATTCTATATACCGATTAAAATAACTATGGATCTTTTATAATAATAATTCATATACGCTTGTGTATTGTGAAATCCGAGAATTATCGACATATGGATTTTAGTTAAGATTTATTGGTACAATATTTTCAAATGTAACCTTTCCAGTGACTTATTATTATTAGCAATAGTATACATAGGTATTATAGATCTCCTATGTATTTAATATTGTCGTTAAAAAAATATCGTCTATGAAGCACCAATGAGTTTTGAAACAAAACTTTTGATTCAAAAATTATAGAATAATTGATCGAAAATTGTTTGACGATCTATATAGAATAAGATAAGATTTAGATTGATATTCCTTTCAGACCCACTGTCTTACGGTTAATCCAAATTTTTGTATTGTTTGGTCAAAAATTGTTTGTTTATGGAGAATGAATATGAATGAGTATGCCGAATAATTTGGTAAGTTAATTCATCAGTTATATGTTAATACAATAGACATGGAAGGATTCGTTCTAAAGTCTCAGGATTTCTTCAAAATTTTGTATTGCTTGAATGAATGAATATGCCGAACTATTTTGGTTAATACTCCTCTCAGATATAGTCACAATGGCATTTGTGTGTGTGTGTGTGTGTGTGTGTGCGTGCGTGTGTTTGTGTCTGTATGAGTGTGTAACTCTCTCTGCATTGCATATTTTAAGGCACTTAAGCTAACTTCCATAAAATGCGCACACACAACAAACGGCAACCAACAACTGAACGAACGAACGAATGAACGAACCAACTAACTAACTAACGAATGAAGGGATTTGAACGAATTTCACCCAAACATATACTAGTAGTACAACCATATGCACATACTATTGTACATTCATGTGTATATGAGTATGTATATGTATTGCTTGGTATTCAAGAGTCCTTATTCTCTCGGTTGGAATATCAGACATTTACCTCCTCCCCATTGTGCTGTACTGTGCTGTGCAATGCTCGACTGTGCTGTGATGTGCTGTGCTGTGCTGTGCTGTGCTGTGCTGTGCTGTGCAGTGCCGTGCCGTGCCGTGCCTCACTGACCTTTAGCCAAAAACCGAATGACGAAAGAAGCTCGCTCGCTCTTGTATTGATTTTAATTGAAAAATTGTTAATTTTCCATGCTAGCAAAAGCATAAACAGAATCCACAAACGAACGAACGAAGAAAAACAAAACAAAGCCAAGCCAAGCAAAATAAAGTAGAGTAGAGTAGAGTCGATCATAGTCGAGCAGTGAGAAGCAGAGTAGAGTGGAGTGGAGTGGAGTGGAGTGGAGTGGAGTGGAGTGGAGCAAAGCCAGTGTATACCAATGGATGCAATGGATGGGAATGAAACCCATGTCTATTTATCTATCAGTCTGTCAGTCTGTCTGTCGGTTAGTTAGTTAGTTGGTTGTTTCTTGAACCCCCTTTTGGTTGGGCTGCCTTGCGGTGGAAGTCAACGGGGCGCCGCCGCCGCTGTTGCTACTCAAAATGTGTTCCCTCTTTCTTATGCATGCACACACATCACAGCACTTGTGTTTTCTTTCCTTGTTACTCTTTCGATCCTTTATTTCTTTTTTTTTTGTTTTTTTTTTTTTTGTTTTTTGTTTTGAATGCCAAATACTTATGAATGTGGAAGTGGAATTTTTATGCATACATGGCGTAAATTTACATACACAAATGTCGATGTATATGTGTGTGTATGTGTCTACTCAAATATATACATATGAGTGTGCTTGTGTGTATTTTTAAATGATTTTTCTATTGTTAGAGAAGATTGTACTAGAGGAGAAAGAACTACATGAATGTGTACAATAAATGTGTGTGATTTGTTAAATTTTGTTTTTGCCCAAGTGTGTGTTTGTACATATACATATACATATACAGATATATATGTATGTATATATGTATGTATGTGTATTTGTGTGGACATTATTGTGGTTGTGTGTTGATGTTGTGTTGCCTGGGTAATTATGTTCATGTGTGAGTGGCTTTTAAGCTTCGCTTCTCCCACTACTACTCCTATTCCTTCTCGTTCTACTCCTCCTTTATCGAATCGAACTTCTTTTAACTCCTTTTGTACATAAGAGCGAATCGATTTTATCGTCGGTAAATTAGTTCGTTTGCCTTAATCAGGCGCACTTCATCTTTATTTTTTCGTAATCCTTTTTTTCTCATACCTTTTGTCGTGTGAAAAAATAAAAAATAAATAAATAGGGATTAAGGATCTTATAACAAAAGTTCATCCTAGCATTACTGATGGGGCAAACTGTTGTTATTTACAAATTACTTGTCGATAGTTTTCAGTAGCTTTCTTGTAAGATTGAGAACTGAGGGAAAGTTTCAATCTCGTAGGAAATTTACTCATTGGTTTTTGGGCAACTGGAGGAAGTAACTTGAATAACTTTGCTACACTAATCTTAAATTGAATTCCCTTCGATTTTAAGAATATTGTCATCAGTAATTTTAATTCTGACTGGCACGTTTGCACCGTACTTACAATCTTGGAGTCACGGATTTAATTCCCTACATTTTTCTAATACTTTCCCCTATCGTTCCTATCGTATCCCCCGCTGAGCTGAAGGCTTATTTTGGTATTGCTCATAAACATAATAATTAGATTATAATTTATAATTATATTCATAGTTTCTAATAAATAATGAAATAAAATTTTAATTCTCTTCATCTAATAGTTGATGAATGCGTTCTTCTTGCTTCCATAATTGTATGTACTTATGTACAATATTAAAAGATTGGATTAAGATCCAAACAAATGTATTCTTCTTTACATGACTACTCGCACTAATAACAAACAAAAATAATTTAAAAAGCGCACAATAATACATATGAATGTTGTAACAACATAATAAATTGGTTTCAGATCACACAATTAGGCCAAACTATTGTAGGTGGATTGTGTTGATTATGATTTTTCATAAGCCTCACCATCATCATCGCCATCGCCATCGTCATCGCCATCGTCATCATCATTACAATTATTAAGTCAAAGTCATTATTACAATAATCTTACAATTTTGAAAATGTGTGTGGACTCTTTACTAGATATTCGTAATACAATAGCAGTTTAGATAAATCAAGCGCAGACTCGTCAACAACAATGTATGGAGTTGTTTGGATCTGAATTGGTTGAGTGATTGGCCTATTATGGAATTTTAAACAGCGTAATTATCCTATGACAAATCACTTATTTTTCATGTTTTTACACCTTTTTTAAGTTGGTTTTGGTTTTGAATTGGATAAATCATCATTTATATACTATATGAAACTTGTAACGCAGTTTTTAAGCATTTAGAAATTCTAGATGTGAAATATTATGGAAATTGATGTAGATGTATTCATAGACATTAAATATTCAATGTCATTTGCTTTCATGATTTTATAAGATTATTCGTTTAGCTGCTGAAAATTTCGATATAACATAGACAGTATTAGTATATATGATCTGACTATTCTTACATTATTTATTCCAAGACCTAAAAGAGATTAGTAAGAAAAACTACATGGAAGATTTGAAATGATGGTCTTCTTTTTATCCAATACAGGTACCATTATTTTTAAAAGTATTTTTTCAAACACTTTAGAGAAAGTTGTCAATTTATTGGAGTTGCACTATGCTCATTAAATACTTAAATCAGTTGTTTACATTTAGTAATAAAAACAGCACTATGTACTTTGTGGAGTCTGTCGATAGGAGGAAGAAGTGTCGCCTCCTAGTCCTATTTCTAGATAGACTTCTTTGTTTTATTAGTTCATTTGACACTTAGAAGTTATCATTCCAAATACTCTTATCTTTACCAAAGTTTTACCTAGTAAATTCGATTTAAGATCCACACTACAGTTGTTCTATTATATAAAAGTTAAGAATCCAAAGACCGACGGCATTTTACGTACGACTATATTTGGTATTGTGATAGTAGTTCCTTATATATAGTTTGGTATAGTTCAGTTTGATTTAGTTGTATGTAGTTATGCAAAACCCAAAGCATCAGCCTATAATTCTAAGAAACTAATTTACTCAAGTGCAATTCGCTTGACTTGTACTAATACAACAAAACAATGATGCCTTAAACGCTTGTTGAATGACGTACACTAATCTTTGAATATGAATCTCAACATCATCACAATGACAATATAATGAACAAAACAAGTCACACGTAGTCGTCATACCTTGTTTTGTAGACTTGACAATCTAATACCCTGATACCTGATTCTTGCATCAATGAATGCCATTAACTTTAAGGGAGTATAGATATAGATGTATATATTTCTCATTGTTATTTAAGGATCTCTAAGAAGAAGGTCAAAAACTATTTGCTTTGAACATAAAATTATAATTTTGATTAATTCTAATATAAGTAATTTTAAACTTAATTTGTCTTACATCCATTACAAATTATGTACCGAACAACTGATTATACATATTTCATTTCCTTATATACTACGAGTACATGCAAAGAACCAAAATTAATATACCTTTTAATTTATATGGTTATATACCAATGTATATAAACTATAAATTGATGTAGGGTATGAAAAAAAACACCAACAACAACAACAACAACATAATAAAACAATAAAAAAAAGAAAACACAATGACAAGAAGATAAAAATCTGCCGAGTCAGTGTCAAAACGAAAGGCTACGAAAAGGGGTCGAAGTTAAACAGAAAGGGGATAGGATAGATAAACGACATTGGGATCCAAAAGTTATTATACTATTTCACGATCTTTCTTCACTGATTGGCGAATCTCATTGCAAGAGGCCATGGGAACTGGCCAAGACTTCACGAATTCTTTGTATTGGATGATTATGGTCGTTTTGGCTTTTTAAGATGATTTGATTTGATGCATCCACTTGACTGTAAATCGTTTGCATTAACTGCTCTCATTCTCACAATCTTATACGCGTTGTTTTCATCTCTCTCTCGCTCTCTCTTCCTTTGTGTCTTTGTCTTTTTCAAAAAGTTTTAGACTCATGCGCCTTGTTGCATCTCGATCACCACTTGACGATGAATTTACTGCATGATCATGTTTCTTACAACAAGCAACAAGCAAAAGAATCAAACCAACAGACAAGTTAACAGTTAGTCAGACAAAGAGTCAAATAGTCAGACAGTCTGTGAGGCAGATTGTCATTTAGGAAATAAGTGAGTTTATGAATTGGAGGCTCAGCAAGCGCCATGATAAACTCTCTTCTTAATCATATTAAACACCTAACACTTAAACACCTAAAAAAACTTTAGTTTAATCATAGTATTTTCGTATTTATAATATTGGAGGGAGAGCACAAGGTAGGCAAATGCCCGGAGTCCCTAGCAAAACTGCAGTCAATGGGTTGGTTGAAATGTTTCACCTTAAAATTACTCAATATAACAATTGTTTACTTAGCTTGAGACCCCGAATAGTCGAAACGAGCCACTTACTCTTACTCTCAATTTCAAAATTTTGTATTACATATTTTACAAAACTTAAATATTAAATCCCCGTGACTCATAACTTACACCTAATGAAGTAAGTTTTTCGATTTAGAAGCTTTAAAATATTATTAGTTTGGCGGAGCAAGGTATCAGATAGTCGAACCTACCCGGCCATATCGTTCCTACTTGCCATTGGTTTTTTTTTATTTTCTTTTATCTTCATTTACCGCTGTACAAGTACATAAATCCCATTCCATTCTGTCCTGTTCATTGAATATGCCAAGATGAAGTTCTTCTGCCGCAGCCGCTGTTGCTGCTGCTACTTTGATCGTTTCAAGTACCAATTCCCTTAAAATGGTATCAATTCTAAGAAAAATATTATTTTTTTATAATTTTTCGAGTGCGTTAATCTGTTGCTGTCTGTCTTGTGGTTGGAAGGCCACTACCACAACCAAAACGAAAAGTATGAGAGAGAGTGAGAGTAGTGAATGACTGGCAGACTTACGGACTGGTTGACTGATTGTTCAGTATTTAAGAGGGAGG
The DNA here is from genome assembly GCA_037040105.1 of Amiota albilabris. Taxonomy (NCBI): domain Eukaryota; kingdom Metazoa; phylum Arthropoda; class Insecta; order Diptera; family Drosophilidae; genus Amiota; species Amiota albilabris. Next base: position 37,438 of record JBANCV010000080.1, on the reverse strand, counting down.
GGAGACATATTGGAATTTAATACTGTTGACGTAGACGATGATCATCATTATTAAGAAAATGTTTGATAATTTTGTTTCATCCAATCCATCCAACCATCCATGTCCTTCTTTTTTAAATAGTCTCCCCCCTTCTTTCATACCATACATGATTCCAGAGAACAAACGAACAAATGTAGGAACGTAAGAACGTCAAAACGATGAAAGTGTTGACATGCCATATAAAATGAAACGCCAATTTCAAGGGCTTTTCCTGGTAATAATTAGTAGTTGAGTAGTTGAGGTGGGTATTTAAATGCTCGTACTTCTTTATTTCATTCATTTCATTTTTACGGTTCTTCATATTCTCTCGTAGAGTTTGGTCATACTATGTACTACATAATTGAATGCTCTCTGTAGTCTTTAAGTTTCCCGGCCCCGTTTGCTCGATGCTCTCCTCTGTTTCGACACTCTACTTCGTCACTTTTAGTAGTTTATTCCAATAATATGTATTCAATTTGTATTTTCCGGGTATTTAATACAAGAAAAAAATGAGAAAAAAATGAGAAAAAAATGCCTATAATTGCATTTTAAGTATTCTACATCGGAATATGGATAGGATGGATAGGATGGATAGATGGATAGATGGATGAATCGATGGTTGTTATTGTTATTATTATTGTTGTTGCTGCTGCTGTTTGATGCTGCTGTCATATTAAATTGCATTTTTATAGTAGGTACATGATATTATCTCGTTGGTTTTTTCTCCATTGCATCTATCTCTGTATCTATATGTATGTATATATACTCATACATATGAAGAAAAGTGCATTACAATAGTACAACAGAATATTGGTGTAAATTTGAAAAGTGGATTATACTTATTTTCGATATTTTTGTTTCGTGGAATCATGGAATAAGTTTCCGTAGCGATCAGACCATTCGGCATTTACAATTTATACTGAACTCTTGTAATACACATATGTATGAACGGAAATGGTTATTCCATAATGTAAATGAATGCCATGCGTAAAACTGAGTATGTGTTTGTGTGTCCATTATGAGTTATATACATACTTACTACTCTGTATACCATTTGAAAACATTTTCCACAATAGAAGAGGAAAGGTTCATTAGTACTCGTAGTTGGGAAAACACTCATCTTCTTATTGGGATGCCATAGTTACATATGTACATACATACATACATACATATATACATATATGCATGTAAGTTATAATGCTTTGTGGCTTGATTCAATAATTGCAGGGTGAAAACGTAAACGCAGAAGCCATCATCATCATTAACCAACAAGTGCGACTAATATGAAAGTAATGGAGAGGTATTGCATATCTTTAATTAAGAGACGAGTGAGAAATGTACCATCAAATGATCTCATATTATAGTTCAGGCTTCATTTTCGCAGCGTATTTGGACAACAAAAGTTATTAATTAAATGATTTGAGTTTTTTAAGTAAATTTAGATAAATTCCATTAATGCATAAGAATGTGATGTGCTAAAGCCATAAGTACAGTAAGAATGTGATCTGTCTATTACTGAAATATCAGAAAAAAAAAAAAAAAAGAAAGAAAAAAAAAACTGTAGAAGGCAACCAGACTATTTTGAGCAAATCATTGAATTACCAAAATTTCATCGATAAAATTAATGCTAATACTGGTTTCCATGGCAGCAAAACTTTTGTCGGTCGCACTATAGCGAAGGCTATAGTCTATAGAAATGTCTACAACACAAAAAAGGAACAATTTAAAGGGCCCTGATAAGTTCAATTTATATTTCCATGATTTGAGGACTTATCCAGCCGATTCGGTGGCATTATGGTTTGGGAATCTATATCCTTATATGGCACCTGTGACCTTTAATTCTTATTGCTAAATATGAACGCTGCATCGTATTGAGGTTGATGTTCCATCATTTGACAACCTTTTTGAAGTTTTGCCATGGATATTTCAATATACAAACATACAAATACATATTGGCCAAGGGCAATTCTTATACGCTATTGTATTTTGGCAAAATCAAAGTTGCTCATGGAATTTTTTTAACTATTTATTTTCGAAGTTTATCTGTTAATTTGATAACAAAAACAAAAGTTATATGGTAAAACTAAATTGATCCCGAAGCATTTTGAAATGTTAAATCAGAAAGAACGGTATCTTCGACTATGCTGAAGATGTAATGCCCTTAACTTATTCTTTAGAAAACCTTTTTTGTATGGGATCAATGCGATCCCGTAATCCTAAGACCTGAAAATTTACATGATTGATGAATATGGATCAGAAACTTATTGTGTCCAAATTTCAAGATGACAGCGCAAAAAAGACAAAAAACTTTTTCTAATAAGAATATGAATTTGAGTAGAGACTTTGTATGGGAGGTACCCTTCCTAGTGGTCCTAAAGTTTCATGTTTCGTCAGCTCTCTAGATCAAAAACTGAGGGACTAGTTTGCATGCATACAGACGGACAGACGGACAGATGGACATAGCTAGATCAAATCGTCTCGTCACACTGATCAAGAATATATTTACCTTATGTGATCTAGGATATCTCCTTCTTTACATTACAAACTTCATGACAAACTTATAATACTATTCACTACGTGAAGAGTATAAGACTGTAAATATTTGTCGGAGAGGTTTTTGAGTTCTGCATTTTAGAAATTGATATTATACGAATATGATAATATAAGAAAAATATGTTGCAACGAATACATGTGTAAGTATAGTGAGAATCACTCGCAACTAATTGAGTGAGTGACTGAGTGATGTATTTAATCTCCATTAATTGATAAACTACAATATTTAAAATAACATATATCACATCTATAAATATGCACATTAAAGTCACAAAGTCAAAACTAATTATTTGAAGAGATGAAGATGCCATGACGGCAATAGTGTCAAACAAACGTGTTTTCCACATTAATTAATTAAATAAATAAACAAAATAATAAGCAAAGACAAGAAAATGTGACGAAAGGTGGTGTGATCTATTCTATAATTTACAATATGTATTACATACATGTATGTATTTCTGTGATGTATTCTATGTGGTTATCTAGTAGTGACATATATAATGTGTTCTACTTTAATATTTGAAGCGTTAAATGCTTAACAAGCTACTTTCCCACTTCAAAGAACACGAAACCCATCATCATCATCACCATCACCATCACCATCACCATCATCAGAGAAAACAAAACAAAAACAAAAAACAAAAAAGAAAAAAAAAAGAAAAGGTAAACCAAAAATATTTCGCGCTTAATGAATGAGGAGAGGGCACACGTTCAGTTGAGTTGATTTAAGTTAAGTTGTGTTCGGAAGCTTATGTGATTCTAATAAGAATATTATGAACATGAACACGAATCGTTGGCTAATGTGAAATTGTGAAAGTAAGAACTGCTTCTAGTATACATATGCATAGGCACAATATGATACAATACTAAGCATTTAAGGGTGTTGTTACTGCAACTATTGGCTTAAACTTATCAGCATCGACATCATTACCATTATCTTAACCATCAACATCACCAACATCACACCAACATCACACCAACATCACACTAACATCATACCAACATCACACTAGCATCACTATCGACGAATCATCTGAGCAATATAGGGGAATATAGAGAAGAGTGAGTAAAACAAATAGGAATGTGCTAAGGTCACGTTTTCACGCGTTGGGTGGTAAAGCAGCAACAGCAACGGCAGCAGCCGCCATCCCCAGTCACAATTTTCATCAAAACATTAGATACTATGAGAGTACGAGTGTAAAATATACAAGATACAAAAGCGTTGAACGCAAATGAATGCGCAAACAAGCAAATTAATCATTAAAAAACGGCAACACTTACAAGAATAAACAACATATAATTTTTTTTTTTTTTTTTTTTTTTTTTTTTGTTGTTCTCCAATAGAATAGTATAGTCGGATTGGCTAACACAACTAACCAATGCCCTTCATTAATATCATGATGTGTCCTATATTTATTATTATCCCACACTGAATTCCTAAATTTGTTACTAGAAGAAAATCCATTAGAGAAAAGCAGAACTGATTTCCAACTACCGATAAATCTAAGAAAGTCTCAGTCTCAGTTTCTGTATGTACTTATTTTGTTCCCTATTTCTGTATACTGACAAATCAGTATAAGTGATGATCTATTAGCACTTGGCTCTTTTCACTTTTCCCATAGTTCATAACTAAAGTATTGTAATAACAACATTCACAAAGGTCTAAATATTTATTAAGTTAAAGAGGAAATCATGTGTGATAGTGATAAACTCCTGCAAAGAAACAATCCACTTCTAATGCAGATACAATAATTTATGGTACTTGAAATTTTACTTAGTTCGAAATGTTACATAGATTTATAAAAAGTTAATAGACTTTTGCTCGATTACAGTGTATGCAAATATTGTTCTATGAAACCGAATTAACCCTAAGATATTGCGATTTGTTTAAAAAGCAACAAACAAAATAATGTCCTTCTTATTGTTATTCCTTTAGTTGTTGGTTGCCGGTTGCTGGTTGCTGGTTGCTGGTTGTTGTCCTTGTAGTCACATGTAGTATTTAAAACACGTGTCCGCGTCAACATCACAGCACAACACAATGCAACAAAACAGCAGCAGTAGCAGCAGTGGCAGCAGTGGCAGCAGTGGCAACAGTGGCAGCAGTAAAGCCCTTTAATGTGCCCATGAATGAAATGAGATTATCGGCAGGGTTGGTTTGTTTGGGTTCGATTAGAACTAAATGCTACATGAGTAAAATTAAGTGAGAAGTTGAACCGAGAAAGGAAATGCAGTGGAAAAAAAGTGGAAAACTTGTTACACACGACCACGACCACACATCATAGTGTCGCCGTGTTTCCTTGGTTATGTTCCTGTAGTTGTTAATGTTGCTGTTACTGTTGGGTGGGATTATCTTGTTATTAGGGTTTGTTCGTCAAACCACAGATAAGGACTTTGTTATTGCTGATGCCGTTGTTGTTGTTATTGTTGTTCTTGTTGTTTGTTCCTTATTCAATTTGTTGACTTTTTCGCGCCTCATTTTGTACATTTATCAAAGTATATTATTCTTATAATTATTGCTCATCATTATAATGATCATAACGTTGTCATTCATTAAAGGGAGGGCATTTAAATGAGGAGGGAGGATAAAAGATTTGGCAACAGGTAGCAATCATTAAAAACGTTTTTAAGAAGTCTTTTAGTTCTTATCCTAACCATTCAAGGAATCACTATCTGGATTAAGCCGATTGAAGAGTCTTTCACTTTTGAACTTCTAGTTGACGGGGCCTCCAAATATCGATAGTACACATTCAAAGTTTTGAATCAATAAAATTCTTGTCGATATAAAGAATCGAAGGCATCCCAAAGTTTTTGTTTTGTCTTCATTTAGTAGTGCAGCTCCAAGCGCTCAAACAGCTGAGTACATCAATATTATAAATGCATATGATTTGGACTATTATACAATCATATGAGTATACAATAGGTGGACTTTCTGAAGAAATTATTATAAAGAACTAGAATAGATTGAATTTTCATGAAAATTATACAAAATTCCAACAAGTAGTTTTGGTTTTTATGGTCCTCTTAATGAAGTTGAGTCCCTTAGTATCTCAAAATATGGTATGACCAAGTTTGTAGTTTGATTGACTTCCCTAGCCGATTCAATCATGTTCATGGCATATGAAATTGAATTGTTGTCTGCTGATTATCTCCCATGCATTAAAAACTTTGTCAGACAAAGAAGTGACAGTTTAATGTGTACATACTAACATTTTTGTTGAGGTAAATGTGTAAGAAAATACTCCCATGATTCACTGACACAAAATATAATAATACAAGTATTTAATTGTCATGATCATCATGATCACTCTAATTTCAATCTGAGCAATTTTATTGTACTCTATGTTTTGCATATACATAACTTTTGCCAATGCGCAATCTCTCTCTTTCATTTGGAAGCAGAGCGTATTGCACTGAATTAAAATCGAAATCCAAATGCAAGCTCATTTTGCATGGTAATAATATAATTAAATAGGATGATAAGAAAATTTTGGGTTGGGTGTTATTATATTTTCACGCCTCGCTAAGTCAATGGAAAAAATAATAAACACTATAACAAAATAACCCCGAATCGCAATAAAAATACACACAATAAATATATTGTGCGAGCATTTTAAGCGCATCGAAGGGAGACGGAGATGACGATGACGATGACGAAAGAAAGAAAAAATGAGGCAATGAAGCAACCAAAAAAAAAAAAAAAAAAAAAATTATCTCTCAGAATGGGTCAAGTTCCGTCGAATCGATTCGAACTGATGAGTCGAATGGAGTTTTGCCGAATCATTAAATTGAAGGTTTGATGTTGTTGTTGATTTCCAGATACATCGTCGGTCGACAATGACAATAACAACGACAATCGCTCAGGTCAAATAAAGGTACTCGTCGTATAATCGTAAATCGCTGTTCTTCTACCCTTGCTCCTTCCAAATTCGTTTTACGCGCATTTATTTTGAACGAAAGATTTTGTTATGAGCAACACTTAAGTTGAGCTCACAATTTTTCAAAAGATACAAACTTCAGATGGGTAGAAATGGTTCAAAAAAGAATCTTAATTAAACTTCTTTCTGATATATGTGAGCACAGAGAAGTTTTCGGTATCAAAACAAATTAATAAAAAACAAATCCTTCGATTTGGATAAGAGATATTCTAAAAACATTAGCATTCGATTCAATCATTGTAATCTGACCTCTAAACTTTGGATTTTTATTCATTAATATTATTTTTAGTATATAAATTTAACTAAATTGATTTTGTACTTTCTTATTGTCAATTTACCAGAAATTTCAGACCATGTCCCCCAATATTATGCCTATGCCAATATCATAGTCATCATATCTTGCTTTTAAAAGACGTTATGATTAGCTGCAAATGATTCTTCCATTTCCATTTCTTGCAAAAGGTCCTATTTTCAGACACTTACTCGCAAATATATCCCAACCCATATTTACAAAAAATTGACAAAACGATCATTTGTCCAAATTCAAATTTATGGCACAAGTTTTATTGACATTGAATCTTCTTGTGAAGTAAAATAATGTTTTAGGACTAATTAAAAACTTCAATTATTTGGTTACTAATTTCCTCGTATAAGATTGTTAGATGATGACAAGTGAGTATGTTTTGTGTTATGCATATGTTATGGATAGTAGTCCCGAATCCATTTGTTAAAATAACATGAGGTATTTTTAATGTCACACGCCTATTAAGAAAACAAAGAAAGGTGCAGTCAGTCAGTCAGTCATTCAGTTAGGCAGTAGGGGAGAACCGGAAGGGCACAACACATGAAAGCGAGACATATTTAAGGGTTAACTTTTGCCAATTCGACGCGTCTCTTATTTTGTTATTATAATTGTAATTAGTGCAATACAAAATGCTTAAAACTAAAATGTAAACAATAGAGAAAATAACTGGATAACTGGATAATGATACAATTAATGTCAGCGAATGACTGATTGAGTTCAGTTCAGTTGAGTTGAGTTCGTGTATTGATTGATGATTGATGAACTGATATATGGTAGTTATATACATAAATACTCATAGTTTATTGTTTCATATTAAGGATTATTTAAGATTTAAATTGAAGAAACATCTACTGAAATGATCATTTGTGAATGTCATGATGATATCTTTTGTATTATTAACGAATTTCTAGTATATTAAGGTTTTTTCAGTTTCTTAGAAATAAATCAGCCATTAGAGGTAAAGATGCTTATTTATAATTCGTGCTAGGAAGTCACAGTGTGGAAGCATTTAGCCCGGGGGTTCCTGGTTCCTATAAAAATTATTAGCTCTCGCTATTCGCTACTATAGTTCGAATAGTATTCAATAAAAAGTTTTTCATGTCAAACTTTTGAAAGTGTATTCGAATAAATCAAAATTAAATCAGGTCCGTGCTTTTCTTTGCAATTTTTTTTTTGCATTTTGGCTACTGGATATTCCAGTATGGCATCAAATCCTTACTTTGCGTAGACCTTATTTCAACGGTCTATCAACTCCTACAGTAATTCCCAATAATGCCAAGTGATTATAAATAGGATTGTATTCCGTGGCAGAGCCAAATTATAAATAGATACATTATAAACAAATGCTTATAGGGTGAAGATCATCAATGAGTGCATGCAGGCCTCAATAGAAAAGTATTAAAATTTCAAGGGCTGATGAAAATGAAATAAAAAATCCTGTACAAAAATAAAATAAAATAAACTGATCCAAAGTATTCCTTTAGTTGAGTTAAATGAGGAAATCCCAAAATTCTTGGGATTCCCACCCATCAAGGCATCATAGGGAACGACCAAGCGTTTATAGCAGCCTACCTATATGTAATTCTACCTGCCAAGTGATAGAGCCGAGCCGTAGGCTGAGTAGCCTGAGATAAAAGTTTAAAATCATACCGAGAACTTGACACACATTTAGCATGAATATAATACAAAACGTTCAATCAGAAAGCCACTTTTTATCATGCGGCGAAACCCTCTACATCAACCATGTGTTGGACCAGTGTTCAAAACTTAGCGCGGACTAAAAATTATCGTAAGTGCGTTTAACCAAGTTAACACAATCATTTATGAACTGGTCAATAGGGAAATTTTTCTCATCAGAGAACACAATGTTTCAAAATTTATCAAGATCGTGCAAGCGTAACAATTCTTTTGCTCTTTCGAGTCTAAATTCTTTTTAACTTTAGTATCATTTAGATCATGTGCCTTTTGGAACTTGTAAGGCTCATTTTGGAAGATCCATCGGATGCTTTGCTGTGTTATTTTCAGTCGTTTGGCCATTTGATTACCACTACGACGGGGAATTCGTTCAAGTCGAGCCTTCACTTTCCGAAGCATTTCAGGTGGTTTTGCTGTTTTTTTTTCGTCCACCACCATAGCGTTTGGCAATGCTCCCATGATTGATGGTGCGATACACAAACATTTTATTCACTTTGAGTTTCCTGAGCTCACGAACAATAGTTCACTATACATGTATTTCAAAAAAAAAAAAAAAAAAAAAAAACTATCAGGTGTCCTCCAACACCCTCCAAATGAGAGCCTTAATATAATCTATAAATAATTATGGGTTTCATTGTAACTTAGCTAATCAAATATATATTGATTGATATATAGTAGTCATAGAGACGTAGGCCTTAGTAGCTATTACATACTCTAAATCCATTAGACACATTATTGAACGTATACAGTTTACTTAGTAAGTATAATAAAAAAATAAATAAAAATACAAAGAATATTGTGTATTGGGGCTTTGAGATTTACAATACCTAAGGTTTCTTATAGTTTATTGGCTGGGTATCTGATACGATATCAGAATCTAGATCTTCAATACAAAGTTAATGTCTTGACAATTGTTAGCAGTTTAACCAACCGCAATCAATCAATTCATACTACTACTCGTATATGATAAAAGAGTTTCCATATTATAAAAAGAATTACAAACAAATTCAAACTTTATATACACGTAGGTCGCACATATTTTACTTATATTGTATTTACTTAGTAATATTATGAAAAAAAAAAAAAATTATAATTCGTAAAGCTTTAGATTAATTTTAAAACCTTCAAAACAGTAACAACAGCAATCGCAACAACAAAAGACAAATACCATGTACTCGGATACTATTACGAGTATCCATTGTTTGTTTGTTATCCATGTTTGAAGTAAAATTGCCATTTAAGCGCTTCATATAAATCTAAATACTATATACTACTGTTCCCACAATATTGTGACATTCATTCACGAGCCACCAGTAATTGACGACATTATATTGAAACTGAATTGAATTTTACGCTAATTTGCACCTAATCTCAGCGACTTTAAAGCGATTCTATTTTCAATTTTCACATTTCGATACAAATGATGAAAGAGGACTACAATTTAGTAGAGTAAGATACAAGACAAAGGCCCGAATGGTCTGAATCTGAGAAAGAGAATGAGAACGAGAATGTGTTAATAACAACATTTATTATATATATATTGAGTATAATAACAACGAAATTGTTCATTAGTGTTAAAGTCCTGAAGTCCTGAGTCCTGACTGATATGATGGTGCTGCGCGCACCCTTAAAAAGCCAACAGACTAAACTCGAAAACTGAAAACTTACAAAGGGAAAAGCACTTGAGAAAATGTTACCACAAAACATATAAAACTGCTAATGCTTCCTTCACATATTGTAAATTTTGAAAGCATGAAAAGCGATCTTTGGATTTCCTTCCCTGGGGAATGTTGGTTGTATCTCTTTGTTTTCGAATGGAACGACAATTCGGTGACGATGCAGAACCAAAACTCAAAGCCGAAGCCGAATCAGTGCATGGATGGATGAATGAATGTATGTATTTTGTTGTCTCTCTGGTTCTGGAACAACAGAAGGAGGATTGTAGAAAAGCACTTCACAGAGATTTTTAAGAAAATTAATTTTATAGATTAGTCTAGAAATCCACCAACCACCAACAACAGTTGGCCATAGAGTACAAAAAGAAGAAAAAGTTCTGAGGGCGGGCGAGCATTGTGCATGAGTTAAATGATTATTGTCGCCCACTTTAAATTGCTACAATGTTGATATGATGATAGACAGAAGGACTGAAGGCAGTGGGGGGGGAAGGGAAGGAATCAATGATGGAAGGTTGGGATAAATCGAATACAAAATACAATTTTTACTTTGTTCCACTTGACATGCGACACGCCGACCAACGATGCGACCCATTCAAAATGGGCGTGATCGAAGTTGTCAGTTGTGTTAAATAAGTACCTACACCCAATTGCCTCCAACTCCATCACTTTCATCTTCATTCATCTCCCATCTCCACCTCATTGAGTACTTGATTATTTATGTTTGTGTTTGTGTTTGTGCTTGTGTTTGTGTTTGCCTTTGTCCTTGCCAGACAAAGTTACAACCTTCTTCCATAACAGCGGATTAGCAGTTTTTCTTCTTGTTATTTACTCAATGGCAATTCTACTTACCATTAGTAATAAACAGTTTCTGACAAAGTACCATACAAACATAGAAACGAAATATTATACACTAGTATTGTACAAAAATCAACCGAAATTAAATTATGTATTGTATATGGCAGACATTCCCGCAGTGTCCATTTGATTATTATTACAGCTGAGGTTGTCATTCAATAAATAACTCACTTACCTAAACCAAAAACTTTCAGATTAACTTTGTGTTAGCTTAGATCAGGAATCGGTAAGACTTTTCTTTAAAATGGGGAGTTTTGTCTAGTGCAGCCTTAGACAAAACATGATATCGGGGCATATAACACATGAAGAGAATTTACCCTTTCGTCATAAAATTCTTTAAAATATGCATAGGAAAGTACAATTTCTTTTAGATCAATATACGAGTATGTATCATGTGAGATTACTGAGCCCGCTGTTCAAATGGTGTTTCGAAATCTCTGTAAGTTAGAGAACCGCTGCTTTAAGGCCCAATACTCACTCTCCTCGCATATCAACATATCACAATTCTTTCATTTTTCTTGCCCTTTTCCGAATCGCAAAGTAAACAAACCTTATGTTCAATACGTATATGTACTGCTTCTAAGTATAATCGAATCCCAATAAATTGAAGTTACAGTTAACTTTTGGAAACAATATTTCCATTGGGGACCAATTATTATCAGAAAAAAGTCAGTTTTTTGCCAAAGCAATAATCATAAACAACTTGCAAGCAAACAATGGTTGGCTTGATCATTGCAAAAAGTTTCACAATATCACATTTAAGAAAATGTGCCGTAAAAGTTCTGCAATTTGAGAATGTCCTGGATATGATCCTCTGACCAGAACCCTTCCAGATATATTACTTTCTCTTTGATTCAAATTAATTAAGTATTTATTCATAACAGCAAGTGATACGTTCAGCCATGTTGGGGGAACTAAAAGAACCACATCCAGTGGATTTTCACTTTCGAGGTGAAGATATAATGGATGAAACAAGGGAATGGAGATAACTTACCTGCAGAAGAGTTGTTCCCCTATACAGAATATAGGTTCTCATAATAAACTAAGGCCAAAAACGCATTTTTTAAACGAATTGTGTACGCAATCCGAGTCCTTAAATTAGAGATTATCAAGCTAGACGATGATCAAATGCATATTTACCATATCAGTTGAAGAAGTTGCCGGCCCAAAGCCCACAAAACCATATCCGAGTGGAAAGACTTTGGGAACCAATTATTAAGGAACTAAGGAATATCTGGAAGTATTTTCTAATAAGCCATTTGCTTCCTTGGTCACAACATTTAAACATTTTATTCCCCACTGTATATTGTATAAAATTAAAAATGATTTGAAATTCAACTTTAATTTATTAATTTTTTAATCTCGTTAAATCGAAATTCCGGTATATGGAAAACCCCTGTAATTTCTAAAAATGTTGTAAAAGTTATTGACATTCAACTTCCATATATTTCTAGACTCCGAGCTACAACCAAAGTGTGATTGTCTGTGCCGGCTTAGATCACACTTTCGTTTGCCCAAATATGATAGGGCTTTAGAATGAATAAAAGTATAACATACATATATCACAAGATTCTTTTTTATGCTACAGGTGCAGTAAGTTGTTGATTTTACTATTGTAAATGCCAGAAAAGAGGGATGTAGGTATAGTGGTTAGATCGCCTTCGTTATTGAGACATGCTTGTACAGTAGAAGTATGTATGTCAAAAGCAACATGTCATTGTCATTGTCATTATCATCATCATTATCGTCATCATTACAATCATTGTCGTTGTCATTATCATTGATGGAGATGATGGTGTTGATGTTGACGACATCGATTAAGGTAACTCAATCATTTTTCAATTATGTTCGCCGCTGGATATAAAATTGCGTTTGCGTTTGCGTTTGCGTTTGATTTGTGTGTGACTTCGGCACTTTACATGCTCGCGCATACAACACACCTGTCAATTGTTCTATATCCCCTTCAAAAAAACTCATCCAAGCATATGGCAAGACAGCCGGACAGACGGTCTGACGGACAAATAGACAGATATACATAGAGACACGCCTCTCCACCGTAAGCTGACGCCATTTTTTTTTTTTTTTTTTTTTTTTTTTTGAATTCCTTTATTGTAATCACCATCACTATCATCATCATCATCATCATCATCATCATCATCACAATCATCAATAAGAAGTGTGTATATTATTCTGTTCTTTGTTCTATCTTTTTGCGTTTTTCTTCTCTTTTAATATTTCATAGCTTTGTAATACCTTTCAACTAAGTAATTTTTCTTAGGGTATTTTCCCATTTTCGTGTTGCTTGTAACGTCTGAAATGAAACATTCCAAATGAAGGATACTCATTGAGCTAAACTCTTATATCCTCTGTCTCTTTTTACTATGCAAAGTTTAGAGAAAGACTCGTCTCAGTGAATGGAACTACATATTATTGTATATCACAATCTGCCCATCCTAGTCGCTTTAAATGTTTTCGTATAGAGAATTTATATCATTTCGGTGATAAGTTCTTTATTTTCTCATCTAAAAACTGCAAATTTAACTGACTATGAGTGATTCCCAGAATTATGAGGATAACTTGTTTATATTCAAATCTTTCCAAATTATTCTATATATCTACATATCTATGAGTGGTTATGATTCCATATAAGAACATATGTATGTATCTCTAAGCCTAAAAGGTGTTTAATAATCGCTGGAAACTGAAGTTTAAGGTTTCTCCTTTTTATGTTTTTGGAGTTTTCTTTGCCCACTTCACTTCGCAGTTTCTATCAATGTGTTGTTACTTTCGTTGTTTCCATTGTTGTTGTTGCGAAACCAATTAAAGTGTCAACTGCAGTTAAACAAGTTACAAAATACAAAATAACAGTACAACATACTCTACAAATAACTTCAGTTTCACTAAATTTGGCATACCCTTTTTAATTTGAAATAAAATATTCTTTTAAAAATAGTACGTAACATAAACACAAATTTAAAGTGAAATTTGAAATCATTGGAGCCACTATGATACCACTGAGACAAGTAGACCCAGAGCCGGAAAAATGTTTGTAGGAGCCCGTAGGCAAAGGAAGGTTTGGGGTTTCTCACAACATTGTTCGTAAGAAATTGTTTAGTGTTTGTTTTTTTGCTTTTTTTTGCGCGGTCTCTTTTATTATTTATGGTCCATATAATATTTTACATAGTCGTTTTTACAAATCACCGGGAGTTGCGTGGATACCAGTTTGATTCCTTAAAGAACTTAGCCATGCTAATGTTGGAGATCAATTTTAATGTGTAATGTTGAGTGTAGTTGCCCCAAAATGTTTCGTACTATAAGAAAGATGTGTTAAGGTAGAGAGATGCATGTCGAAGCTTTGAGTAAACAGGTAAATAAGCAAAGTCAAAAGAGTTTATTCGTTTTTATTGTTGACTGGTTGTATACTCTAAATTCACATAAACTCAGAGACAAAACCATGTTGCTCCTTAGAGATTTGAATTTGGAGTGTGTTTACAAACGAAGAACCATTGACGACGACGTCGTTCGCTATCAATTCAAATTAGATTTTGAATGAAAAAATCACAAATCTAATTAAATAATTCGTAAACAAGAAACGTGTCTTTATATAGAAATGTAACACGATGAAGTGAAGGGTGCGATGGCTTCACCCATCTTGATTATTTGTTGGTTGACCAAGAAATAAGTGCGAGAAAGTAATATCCGCACACACTCTCTGGTCGATGTTGACAATGATGATGATGGTGGTGATGATGATGATGATGATGATGAAAAGTTAAAACAAAAAATCCAATATTCAAACCAATAGGAAACTTATTTGACACGTGTAAAATCCTGGGGGACGACGAGACCTAAAAAAGACAACAAAGAAAACAACTAGGCCAGAGTTTTATAATTGATTGGGTATGTTCGACTAACAAATACCCTCTGCCATTCTTTTGATGTGCATAGCAATGAAGGGAGTAAATTTTTTTCATAAATTCATTCTCAATTGGAGCGAGATTCTTTACATATGGATCATTCCAAGATTTATAAATTTATACACAGAAGTCTTCTTCTGAACAGGGGCAATTTGGAAGTGTCTTCCAATATAAGTTTCTTTGTGAGACTGTTTTACAAATCTTGGTTTACATTTTTCTGAATATTACAAGTCTTTAAACAAACTAATTATATAGAATTATAGGGTATCAAATACTAGAGTGACGATGTCTAATTATTGTATACATTTGACTTGATCCTTGTGGTTGTTTTTTTTTTTTTTTTAATTTAATGGGTGCTGATATTATTGTTATTATTTGCTGTTTATATTGACATTCGAAATGTGCGAAATTAGTGCAAAACAAAGCAAAAGATTTACATATTTCATTTATCAATTTGCGGCTAAGAAACAACTGATGCCAACGCCACCACACCATCAGATTAAGGACTTCAATATTGATGATGAATGCGACATGTGTCCGTTAAATCCCCCTCTCTCTATCTCTCTCTCTCTCTCTCTCTCTATCTCTTCAATATTTTTCTAGTGGTTGTTCCTGATGCTGCTGCTTCTGTTGTTGATATTATTGTTTTGTACTCGTATGTACAAGTTTTTCAACAAATTGCAATAATTCTCACACAAGTCTCAGCCATTAATGGTATCATAATAGATCAACAAGGACAAACAAGAAGGAAGAATGAGCATTTAGTGAAGAAAGAAT
Source organism: Amiota albilabris (assembly GCA_037040105.1). Lineage (NCBI taxonomy): Eukaryota > Metazoa > Arthropoda > Insecta > Diptera > Drosophilidae > Amiota > Amiota albilabris. Next base: position 21,708 of record JBANCV010000080.1, on the reverse strand, counting down.
TCGAAATAAATCAGTAAATAAAACCTGCTGTGTTGACACACTCCGTGCCGTGCACTCCATGCCTTGTGCACTTGTGTATTCCAATTAGTATAAAATGATAGAAGAAAAAAAAAAACAAAACGAAAACTTAACAAAAAAGAAAAAAAATTTGATACAAGAAAAAATATTAATTTGTTGTTTTTGTTGAGAAAGTTTACAATTCTTCCATACATGTATATATTATTGTATTTGCTTGAAAACATTGAAGTCTTGAAAGTTATAGCAATAAAATTGCACAGAAAACTTGATGAAGAATGATGATTGGTTTATATGGTGGACAGGCCATCCAGCAGTGAGAGCAGAATCGTCATGTTATTGTAATGAGGTTGATCACAATCACAGGATAAGCAGCACTTCTATTGATCGAAGAAACATACTGCAACAAATAGAACAGTCCTTCAGAAATAGTATGCTCACTTAGTTACAATTTCATATTATGTATAAAATATGTATGGGCAAAGAATAAATGAAATAAATAAATGAATTTGAAGAAATCTAATCGAATTGAGTACAAAATTCATTTTATTTATTTTTCTTATATCGCAGAAACATGATGATCCATGGTCAATATCGATAATTGAAGCGCAGCATTAGTTGCCAATGATGATGATGGCATCAGTGAATGAATGAATGATGTCATCATGCCCTAGCATAATGTTTAAAGCTTTGAGTGAGTGACCACAATGACCAATGTGAAGACGGACTTCATCTTGTAATAGATAATAAAAAAAAATTCAATCAGCAAATTGATATCATGAGGAATACGCACAACAATCACAATACATACGTATATTAACCATACATGTTGAGTTGAGTTCAGTTGAGTTGAGTTAATAAAATGAATACAATAGAAATAATTCTGCCAATGGAATCAGCACGAATCAATAGCAGGATAAAAATATATATCATCACCATCACCATCACCATGCTTCTATGAACAATTGTATTGCTATGATACAACTAACTAAGTGACTAGTTAAAATCTAAAAAAAACATTATCTACAATACATGTTTATAAAGGATTCAAATTCATATAATTATTAAAGGATTCCGGATTCATCAAATCTGCAAAAAGTGAAAGTATGAACTCAAAAATAAATGAATATCTCACAAAGATTTGTCTTTGTTAAAACTACACAAATATTTTCACATTTTTTACGTATATTCTTACGTAGTATGGTAACATCCAATCAGAATTACATCATTTGACCGGTCCCATAAAAATTCCATAGCACATAGACAATTATAAGTGGATTTCTTTCTTTGAGAAAAATATTATCGATGTTTGATTAGAACCAACAGAAAAGAATAGAATTTAGACCGACTTTCAAATATCCTGAATTCTTTAATTTATAACCATACATATGTGTAATTATTTAGTACAATCTTTAATTAATTGAATGTGCTATACATACTAAAAGTCCTACGACTCTTAAGAAATATGATAGGACTTGATTAGGGAGTAAATATACATTGGGGGCTTGGATTCCAATCCATGATGAGGTTGGTATGTACATTGAATTAATGTACCCTGTGTGAATGATTGATTGATTGTAGGGTATCAATAAAAACGATGATGCAACCTGTAATAGATTTTTCCATAACACAAAAAATTGCGACATTCAATGACATACGCAATGGAAATGAATGAAAAGCGTTTGAGCGCGGCTTATACTCGTAGTCATCTACCGTTGTTCATCGGGTATTTGTTAATATATGTACGTAGGTAGAGGATGGTTGTGGAATGGGGAATGTGGGGAATATGGAGGCTTAAGAATCATAAATGTGAGACAAAATAATACGCATAAAGCAAAAACAATGCGTGCGAACGGCATATAGGCAAAATACTTTTATGTGGGGCATATTGCATACGGTATGAAGAAGTATAAAGTCGGTAAGGAATAGGGTAGCGGGATGTAGGATGACAGAAAGTCGATGTTGGAAATTTGCTATTGAAAATGGGTTTTGTTTGAATATTCGAAAATATCAATTGAATATTGCAAATAAAGAGCACGACATGACATGGTATGACAAGGCATTGCATCCATGCCATGCAGAACGCAACCCAAGGAGAGTGGAAAGTGATTCGATTGATCGAAGATGCAAGATGGAAGAAGGGGACTACTAACAGGGTACAGTCACATGTAGTTGTAGCTGTAAAGGTAATGAATGCTGTGACAAACAACAGCAACAACAATATTGATGCATGTCGAGTTGATGAAGTAAACCAATAAAGCAAGTCTCGATTCAGCTAGGCAAGGGAGATACAATATACAATAAATACTTGTACATGCCCATGCCCATGCCCATGCCCATGCCCTTGCATACTCACCCTCCCCTAGTATCTATGAGAGCCATGAAGTTCTACTATTATTCCCATTTATATTCACATTCAGTCACTTTGTACTCGTAGTCAGTCAGTCAGTCAGTTAGTAGAACTTAATGCAGGTGAGCAGGGTTGACATGCATATGCAGTTGGAGATGGCAATGGAAGTAGATGTGAATGCCGAAGTGGAAGTGGAAGTGGAAGGTTGTGGCTCGACAATGCATTTCAATTTTGCAATTTGCAAATTTTGCAGCACGAGTGCGCAAATATTTACTGCAATTGATGATGACACACACACACACACACACACACACACACACACACATACACACACAAACACAAACAGATAAATATCCAATCTGACTGGATCTGATCTGGTCTGGTCTAACATGGCATGGTATGGCACAGCATGGCATTGTATGCCATAACAGATCAACATAACACAACACAACACAACACAACACAACACAACACAACACAACACACTACACCACAATCCATTGCAATGCAATTTAACTCAATACAAACTGTGGACCAGAGATAAGGGAAAGATGAAAGCCAAAAAGGTTTCCACAGACATCAGACAATTTTGCATTGAGGATTTTAAGTTGGATACAAACTGAAGCTCCAACTCCAACTCCAACTCCACCTCCAACCAAAACATCAACCCCAGCCACAATTTCAATGTATTGAAAATCTTTGATTGGTTACCAATATTTTAATTATGGCGTTCAAAAGTGGCCTTTGTCCAAGTGCAGCCGCTTGACAAAAGTGGATTTAACATCATGATGAATCAATGAGAACAAATTGAAAGGAGTAACCGCCTACTCTTCCATTGTAGTGGGTCTGATGCTGTTGTTGTTGTTGTTGTTGTTGTTGTTGTTGTTGTTGTTGATGATGATGTTGTTGGCTCTAGCAATAAGCAAATCTGATGGCTTCGAATTATGTACAACATATAATGTACACTAGCCTTACTTGTATCAATTGTGTATACTCCTCGTATATATTGTACGATACATAGTCTTATGTGTTCTGTGTTCTGTATTCTGTGTTGTATGCATGACAGATTGAATTAAGATTCATATTGCTCAAACAAATATTACAGATAACTGTACTACTATTAGTCTTGCATCAAGCCCAGCCACAATTATAATAGTCTTATCATTTTGACATGATATTTGCAACGCATTAGAGAAATCAAGCGTCAATCGACTATTATCTTTGTTTAAAATGTTGTTGTGACTCTAGATTGATTCACGTACATCAACATTTCTATCCCTTTCAAATGATAACATATATCACGATCCTTAAAATATGACATTGTGGTAATATCTTATCAACAGCGTTTCTTTATGTTTATGAGTAGTAAATATTGTAGACATATACATACACATTTGCACCCTTGCATTGTCTTTATGGAATAGCATTTTCTACTTATTACTTTCTTTTAAAATAGTGTTGAAACAATCTATTAAGGTTGCATATCAATCGTTATTCATTCATCTTTTGTTCCGATTGAATGGAATCTACGAGTATATGAATTATACAAAATGCAACCTAAAAACACTGTGACCATTACCCCTTCGAACCCCATCTATGCAGTGCAGTTAATTCTTTTGACTTTTCCACAAAAATATTACGACAAAGAGATTTCAAATTCTTTATTTACAATTCTACTATAATACTTAGTTTAGTGTCTGATCAGTATTCTGTTTCATTCACCCGTCGCTTAAATTATAAGCCTCATATTTGTGTGCTTAGTGTTTCTGATTGCACATAAGAGCATGATCATTTTATACTAGGATAGATGAACCCAGCCTCAGCTTTATGATTTATCAGCAGTTTACAGGTTGTCAGCTCATCAAGCAGATGAGTTGTACCTTGATGTACTTTATTCAATAAATTGCGACATAGTTGTGCAATATTGGAAAAAAGCGACCGTCGAGAGATAAGATTGCAGCCTGGCTATCACAGAAGATGACAATATTGATCAGGGTAACGACATTTCACTGAAGCCATGATGACTAGGCCTTCTGCATGATAAAATGCTGGAGTGACGTTTTAAAAAAGGGAAAAAAGTGTTGACCAGCCATTGATTGGATGCATAAGGCTGGGATGGGATTTGGAAAAAAATAAAAATATTGTCCAAAAGAGGTTTAAGAACGCTTATCTAAAGAAACTTTTCAATATAAAATTTATGGTTTTTTTTTCAAATTTTGTTTTATTCACATTGGCGTGTTGACAAAATAAGCGTTGGTACCCATTCATTCTTAATTATTTCGATTGTCAGGAAATTCAAGGCCATTGTTAATTTGCTTTTGGAGAGACACATGGAAATGCACAATGCAATATTTTTCTACGAAGCAGAAAATACTTGCTACGTGAACTCTCGTAACTGTAAAAGCTCAGTTTGGTCGGCACCTGTGGCAAAATTATTTTCCGCAAAGTGATGTCATGAAGTGAGATTTTGCTTATTCAGTTGTAACTGTAGATATTCTACACTTCTTTGAGTCCTTTTTTGTTTTGGTAACGCTGTTTTCCTCAAACTGAACCATTTCGATCTAATGGAAACCTTGCGTCATAAGGCAATAGCTTTTAAAATGGCAATTAATCTGTCAAATATTTTACTCATTTTTTAAAGAAAATATATATGTAGATATAATGAGCTGGAAAGTGAATAACAAATTTATCAAACAAACTAAAATCTGCTTTGGAAATTGCATAATAATTTTCAAAATTCGACCAATTGCGAATCCGACCGCATATGGAGGGTTCCGTAGATATTGTACATTTTTTTTATGTATGTTTCCATTTGAATATGAAGGACATGACCATTAAAGAATGCAACGAACCTTTGTTTCAATATTGGAATAAATGATTAAGCCACACACAGATGCCGCAAGTGATAAAATTTGAAAAATAATAAAGTATTGTATACTTTAGGGTAACATACAATACAAAAATCACATTTGTTTAATTTTTAACTTTATTTTAATTTTAAAACCTGTTGTGGATATGACAATACAAAAACACATTCTGTGAAAATTTCAACTTTCTATCTATTACGGCTCATGAGATACAGCCGGAGTCGGATGGACGGACGGACAGCGAAAGCTTATGCTATGTTTTTGTAAGTACAATTTGTATCACCAAAATGTCCCAAACAACCTCGGTATATGATCTTTATATGGGTTTTACTTTTTCAATTAATTGAGAAACATCAAATTTGAAGACAACTGGCTTGAAGAAAAATATAAAATATCATATCTCACTCTCATCATTCTGTGTTAAATATATCGTACTTATGTTATTTGGGAACAAGGAAGAAGCAATATGGAAAGAACGATTATTTGTTATCCTTGACACTAGTGTCAATTGGTCTTATCATTTTGGATTGATGTTTCTAACGAATAGAACCATACAAAATTCATTTTTAAATCATGATTGTTGTCGTTTTATATTTCCATAGAAAGAGTAGTATTTCTTTTTTTTGTTTTTTTTTTTTTTTTTGTACATTGTAGAACCGGCGACTCCAGGAAAAATTCATTTTATGTTCTCCCTATTTTTCCTTTTTAATTGCAAATTAATTTGTGTAATTGCTTATATGCATCTTGTGGCCTGGATTGGCTCTGGCCTCAGCTTGGGCTGCTCATGTCCTGACTTACCTCATGGCAAAATGGCAACATCGTGCATTAAGCGGAAATCTAATTGATGTTATCGGAGACAAAACGGTTGCACATAGTTGCTTTGATACCCTGCTTTGTAGCTTGCTTCTTGTTAAGTGTAATTACCGAAACAAATTTCATAATTTCCTTTTGATATTTAACTGTAGGCTGTATAGAGACACATAGAGACACATAGAGAGAGAGAAGAGAGGGAGAGAGACAGCCAGAGTGATTTGATCTAATTGAAAGCGCAATTTGTTAAGTTTGAAAGGGATTTTGGCGACAAGGATATACAATTGCAAATATTTGTACTTACAATATCCGTTAACAATGCCAACAATATGAACTCAGTCAACCATATAACTGAATATTAATTGAGTGAAGGAGCTCTAGGAGCTCTAGGAGCTCTAGGATGGCGAGAAGGAGTTGTAATGAACACATTGAAATTATTGTTTTTGGGTTAAATACAAAGAAAAAAATCTTTAAAATTTGAAACAACCAAAGTTCATTAAACATAAAAACTTCCGAAATTATTAACCTATCATATATAAGTACAATATGTAGGAATTAATTAAATAAACTACTAACATATAAGAGTAATTGTCTAGGTAGGATTCAAAGGGCACAATGGTCTCTACACATTTGACCAGAGGACTGGCCGCTTGTACTTGTGATGTCCTTAGGAATAATAATAATAATATTTTCCCTGCAAAACATTCACCTGATATCCATCAAAATTCAAATTCTGTTCCTATATTAATCGGCATTAAATATTGTTTCGAATAATCGCACTCATGTTTTCATATTGCCAACATAATTATTATTGTACAACATACCTGCATATCCGAGTACCTATACTCATACACGTATGTATATCATACACTAAGACGATTGTCGTAATGTCGTTAGCAGCTCATCCAAGCCTCTTCTAATAAATTGCGAATAAAATTATCATTGTTTACAAAAGACTATCAGCAGCATAAGCAGCAACAAAAATAGTCTGAGTGTGTCTGTATACATATAATCATATGTACATATGTTTGTACCTATATCTTTGTGTCTGAGAATACTGCCTGACATGGATGTTATGGCCATTGTTACCATACTCGTAGTTGATGTTGATGCTGTTGTCTCTACTGTTGCTGTTGCTGTTGCTGTTGCTGTTGCTGTTGATGATAATGATGAAATAACAAACCGGTATTAATTTGATTTTAAGTTGAATCTATTTGTCCTTCTACAATGACTTTCAATATGGGGCTTACCTTCTCTACTCTTCAATGCTCCATTCAAGCTCTACCTGCACCTGCACACTTAGTACAAAAATTCAAATTCAAATTCAAACTCAATTCAATGTGATACGATATCACATGATGTTCATCATGCTCATCTCTCATCCATGGATGTAGTGGCGGAGGTGGCTGCAGCGGAGTAGTGAACACATGAATCTAGGAGTCTTGTAAAGAGATACATACATTCATCTTATAATATGCTGCTAGTAATACAACATACTACATTCATAGAAAGATGATAGTTTAAAATGCACTTGAATCCTGGATGGATGAGCCATAGGTCTTGTGCTTTTAAAATTAATTTAATTAACAATAAACTGAACTCAACGCAACTAAGCAATGTGTAACATGTTCAAGTAACATTTTGCAATTTTCAACAGCTCAACAACAATTTCCCATAAATATTTTATCATTAAATTATTAAAACATTATAATCATTTTCTTTTATCTCGTCTCGTCTTCTTCTGATTGTATACCAAGAAAAATGACAAATCCAAAAAAAAAAAAAAAAAAAAAAAAAAGCACAAAATTCAAATCCATTTAAAATGCTAATTTCTTCATTTATTATTTTATTTTATTCTATTTTATTCAAAGCGAATATCTGTGTACAAAATATTGAAGTAAGTTTAAAAGATAATGGATAATGGTCGACCTCGTCTGGCTCTCCCACGATGCTTTACATTTAGCGTCACGCACTTGTTGTGCAATTGAATTAAACACAACTAAACTTCCCTTCTATCTCAGTCTCTATATCTTTGAATATGTATGTGTTTGTGTATGTAAAAGAAAGAAAAAAAAAAAAAAATGTACAAAAAGATACAACTACGCATGGCAAATGGCAAATGGTAAATGACAAATAATGTATGCATTCGCATATAAGTGACCAAATTAGATTATCTTCCAGAACATTAAACCGATTCTCGACATCACGAGTTGAAATACATTAAATGTTGATTATGGTGAATACACAATAACAGCAGCAACAACAACAACAACAACTGCCACAATAATAATGCATAAACGGTCATAGAATTTTATAGTTGAATTCTATCCATGGAAGGCACCCAATATATAATATATAGTAACAGCATAGGAAATCACTCTTGATTTGAAATGAAATGTGAGAATGAGATTGAGAATATTATATATAAAAAATGTTGATCCTTGATCTAAAGTAAAAAAATGCAAAGTCATCTCTGGGAATTAAAATTTGCAGGAAATTCCATTCAGACCTTTTAATTGAGATCTTAATTAGTTGTTTTTCTATATTGGAACTATATTCCATTCCATTTATACAAAAATAAACTCTATTTAGTGATCCCGTGGACTTAAGTCGTCGAAGATACAACAGAAGTAGAAGGACAAAAACTTGCCACTAATAACAAATCTGTGATGAAGAAGATAAACGAGTGTTCTAAGTTTTGCATACAAATTAATATAACCAAGAATAGTATCCTCCTCAAAACGATGACAACAAGGAATGAGAAAAGAAAAATTCAATTCAACCCTAACACAAAATATTATAGTACATAAAAATTCAAATACGCAGGGCAAACGAAAGGACAATGAAACTCATGGGTCCAAAGAGAGCTAGAGTGAGAGGGAGAGAGGGAAAGAGAGATAGAGAGATAGAGAGACTGGCATTGAGACAAAAGGACAGACAAAAAGTCAAACTACTAGAATTCAGACATTTGTGCGTTCATATAGTAAGGATAAAGGGTGGCCGACTTCCGACTACCGACTACCGTCTACTGACTTCAATGGGAGACAAAAAGGAAGACATCATTTTTCTGGTCCATCAAATCGTTTAGTTCGGCTATTAGTCATGAGTGAAACCCAAAGCAAAGACCAGTCGACTCAAGCCAAGGAATGCCTGGCGTACAAATTGAGAAAAAAATAAAGGATAAACAAATCATATGCCGCATAAGTAGAAGGAGGCGGCAGGGCGGATGGTAAGGATGGGTTTTAAGACGGTGGCGGCAGGATAGGACTGCACAAACATAGAAATGAATGAAGAATCTAAAGGCCAAAGCACATATTTATTTGTATGTATAAATAACAGCATCCATCCATCCATTCTTCAGATCGACTTGTCGAGTCTCTTTAGAACGAATCTGTAAAAAAAAAAACATTTTTTACTTGTCCTTGGCACTTCCTTCATTTGCGTATACTGATTTTGTCCTATGTTGATGCGACAACGAAGCCACTTCAACAGAGCATAATACGATTGCCTGTCAAAGCTCAATAAAAGATAAAAAATGGAAATCAAATAAATATTTAATAATAAAAATATATAAGCAACGAATATCTTAACATAAATTTGATCATAGAACTTCCTTATCCACCTATTTAGTTCATCTAGAATTTTGTGTAAATGAAAAGATTTTATAAAATATCAGCTCAATATCTGAAAAACTATGTACCCAATCTAATGGATTGACTAAATCCTACGAATAGTCGTGACCAACTTAATGTAACCATTAGTTTAGCTTAACGCCTGACATTCTCTGACATTATATGTATTGTTGGAGATGCAATCCAATATATTTTATAGAGGTGTAAGTACAGTCATAATCAAATATGATAAGACGCTCGGCTGAATTAGGTGTATGAAATTTTTGCGAAATTCCTATTAAGAAACCATTCCATGTAATTGAAATATTAATGCAATGTTTTGAATATTTTGTTTGTTCTCAATTTTCAGGTTTGGTTCCAGAATCGTCGTGCCAAATGGCGAAAAACTGAAAAAGTCTGGGGCGGCAGTACAATCATGGCCGAGTATGGTCTCTATGGTGCCATGGTTCGCCATTCTTTACCACTGCCCGAAACGATATTAAAGTCAGCGAAAGAGAATGATGCAGTGGCTCCATGGCTTCTAGGTATGGAACAGAAATGTAAATGCAATAATTATATCAAAACTATCAAAAACCCATATGTAGTTAGTAGAAACAATGAATAATTTAAGAACATGAAAGAAAACAAATTGCAATAACATTTACCTTTGGTCTCACCAATGTTTATAACACATACCAGTACATATGTATGTATGTTGTGTATCTGATAAATAGAAATTAAAACTGTATGTACAATTTCAGCTCTTTATCTCAAACACTAAGCGATTAACTCATATTTGCCAATTTGATTGGTGAACAATTATCAAGTGCACTCCATTAACCCAATTTCAATCAATTTCTTTTCGATGCTGAACCTGATGCTTATGCTTATAGTGACAATCTACTAGACACACTAGTTGATCCGGTGAATTTTGTACCGCCTTCCCTTTATTGAAGCTCCTTGTGATATACGACATTTTTTTGGTTTTGTTGTCAGGATTAAATTCGAATGACGAATCGTTTTGGATCATTGAAATTCTCGAAATGAAAACTGCCTCACCTTTGAATATTTTTCCTAAGTATCGTTGCGTGAATCACATTGTCCATGAGATTTCGAAGCATAATGATAACCAAGCTAAATTTCGTGGTGGCAAACCACGCAGATCCAATGAGATCAGAAAAATTGATGTGAAGTTGATATCAATGTCAACAAAGACGACTTGATTGATTTTGAAATTTGTCCCTAAGCTTTATATGGAGCAGCATGGACTTTTCCAATGATGGGGAGGAAACAAATCTAACAAATCAAAAAGTATAAAAATCCTTTCAGCCGCTTTTGAGTTATAAATAGAACCGATTTTTATGATTTTTTTTTTTTTTTTTTTTGATATATAGATATAGATATCATTAGATATATGTTTAAGTCTTAAACTAGAAAAGGTACTTTGAAGCAAGAAAGTTTTCTGCTATCAATTATAAGATTTCCAAATAAGAATCTTCAAATTCGGATATACCAAAAAGTCTAATTGGAAATAATCCAAACTTTACCATACCATACTACTGAAAATCAACAAAGTGGTTCACACATTTAACAAGCAAACCACATAACCGGAGCAAAGAGATTCTCTTAATATTTAATTACAAATTAATAAACTTATTACAGAATAAATTGTTTATTTAAAATTACTGATTCAAGCAAGAGATATTCACAAAAAAGGTGTTATACATGAACCGAATTGTAATTAGTCATATGTTATTTGTATTATACTCGTATATACACGTATGTACTCATGTATGTATGTATGTATGTTGGTATCTCCAAATGATAATGTTAGGGGCAATTGTATTATGATATTATATTTATTAGTAAGTAAGTATTATTACCATATGGTGTTTTAAGTTGTTATTGGCCTTAAACTTTGATGGAAAATGCACTATTATGCGTTTTGGTATGGTACTAGTCTGAGAAGATGGGATGGGATGGGATGGGATGGGTTGGGATGGGATGGGATGGGATAGAGCAGAGATAGTTGTCGAAATGCAATGTTAATGCGCAGCGTTATGGATTATCGAATCGAGTATTTAATTCAATCATCATAGTTTACTCCGTTCCACTTGCAACTCGACAAATCCCCTTTTGGGTATCGTCGTCGTAGCATAATTGTGAACATATTTGGAGTGCATGAGGTTGGCGTCAGAAAGGTTATCAGGAACTTAAAACATATAAATGTCTTAAAGCGCAAATTACTATGTCATATGTTCCGTAAAATGGCACAATATTATTTAGGCAATGTTGATGATGAATTTAGTGCTGATGATGGTGATGGCGATGATATTCAATTGAGAGATGTATATACATTACCCTTGAGGGTGCTACTTCGCTTTCTATATGTTGGATTGGTATGGTTTTGTTGGTTTTCATTTCGTTACGCATCGTTTCGATTTGCTCAATAAATACCACAACAACTCTGAATGACTTTGCGGATTAACAGCGTCTGTCCGTCACTCAGTCAGTCAGTTTGTCAGTCCAAACTTCGGTAACACCAGTATATGATAATATACAATAATAAATCCAGAGGGGGTTGATGCAATGCAATGCCAAGAAGGGTGCACTTTTACTAAGTTCTTGTGCATATTTGACTTGTCTTTGATATTATACAATAGAAAGTTTATAGGCTTTTATTTGTTAATAATCGCTTAATAAATACATACATATGTACGATACATATATGCAAAAGTGTCTGTTGGAACAGCAAAACCAAATTTAGAACTCCTTTACTTCACTACTACTCAACTGAACTCAATACAAATGAAAGTATAAAGTATTAAGGGTGTATATCTAGTGTTTATGGGTGGTTGGGTGAGTGCAATTGCCAAATTTGGCATTTCTACGAGTGTTTGCCGACTGCACTTGTCTTCTTGTTTTCAATGTTTAAGCGAGAGTCATAGATAATTTAAAAGGACTTAAGGGTTTCAATAATAATGCTATAATTGTAGACTTGGTTGCAATGGGTTGTTAGAGGGGAGACGGAAGATTGTTAATAAACCAACTTAAACAAAAGCCAATAATAAAGGAAAACTATTTACCCGGGCCCCTTACCATTTTTGCTATTCACATTGTCAAAAAGACAAGTCGCGTTAATTTTTATTTGATTCTTACGAAATCCTTTAATAAGTCTCGGTTGTTGTTGTTGTTGTTGTTGTTGTTGTTGTTAATGGTTTGGGTGTTTCACAAATTAATTTCAAAAAAAAAAAAAAAAAAAAGCAGGAGACAATAGAAAAAAGATGACAAATGCTTATCTGAACTGTCCTTCTTCTTATTAATATGTATTCTATCATCATCAACTGATAATGATGTTGGTGATGATGATGACGATGATGATGATAATCATATTGATGATGATTTTGTAATTTTAAGTGGCTTAAATTTAATTAAGTCGCATCGCAATAAATTTCTTTTTCACAAAATGTTCATCAATTATTTACTTATAAGTTTTCCATGAGTTCCTCAATCACCGGAAATCTGAAATTAAAAGGTTAAATCAAGTTAATTGGGGGGTGGTAAGTGATAAAATGAAAATTAAAAAAGAAGATTAAGAAATTCATTATTCATTATTTTAGTCTGAATGAATTTACTTTTACAGTTAGTCTCTCATCAAAATTTAGTTATTTATAACGATTTGTTAAGATTTTAAATAGAACAAAAGTCCTTTCCAAAGACAATATACTACGTATAATAAATGGACTTTTTTTAACTTAAAATTTATTATGGAATGGAAGAAGACTTAATTTTTTTACAATATATTTTTTTATTGTAATTTTGTCGGATATATAAATTATATAAAATGTTTATAGGATTATATAGAAGAGTGACGTGGGGAGATTATATTGCAAGGAACAATTATCTAGGTGATAGCCCTCTGCTTAGAAGTTTATTAGAGTGGAGCCTCTTTAGTTGACTTGGCCCTCTGCCGTGGGTAAGTGTCATTGCCACACTATTCGGAGGAGTTTTTGGTCACGGTTTCAGCTTTGGAAAATTTCGTCGCATACAGTAGTCATTTTCAAGTCCTTATGCAAAATAGAGTTGCGTACAAGCCCCTGTTATGTGGGGTAGTGTTTTGCTTTGGCAGACTAGATCGTTCTCTATGTTGCGGCACCCCAGATTTGTATCGCCAAGCCGTCAAGCCTATGCAACTTTATATAGCAGCAAGCGGTGGTGTTTCTTATGAGGGCTCGCCATGTGAGGCGCTTATTCCAGATCAGCCCGAGGTCCACCTGAGGGATTATTCTGGAGTCATATTTGACTACTGGACAAGTGCCACTCCTCAGTGTAGAAATGCAGTTCGCCGATTTCTTTGCGTTTATTCCGATATTCCAATGCTTAGCCAAGAGGTGGAATCTACGCAAGTAATCCTGTAGTTATTCTGAAGAGTAAGAGTTTACTAGGATGGCTGTGGCATATGCATATGAAGCGATTTTGAGTTTATCGGGATGTCTGGCATACGGATGCTAGTGCACTGCCTTGTGGCATGCCGGCTCTAATGATTTTTAACGATGATCTCGTGTCACTCATATTGACGTCGAAAGTTCTTCCAAATAGATAGCTTAGTAATGGGGTATATTGTTAAGCTGAGAGACGGCATTCGATCTTGTAGAACAGACCGTAATTTAGCTCAACGCAGTAAGGATGTGGTGAATGATACGATGCAGTTGTTATGGTGTAATGAAAAAAGAGGAGCATGCTTTGAGACAAGCATATTACTAGTGCCATTAAGTATTGCAATCAATAGAGGTTCAACTCGGTTCAATCACCAGAAGCAAAAATATTTCATGGCATAGGCTTGATTAAGGGCAGAATAAAGGAGCAAAAGAGCATGGCAACTAACTTTTATTGCATGTTGTCATTTTGTCTATGATATGTAAAGAGTAAAGAGAGCTTGTTTGTTTTGAATACTTTGGTGATATAGTAAAAGTTTAAACTTGAGTCCTTGAGACCAGTTTAACAATTATAATCAGCTAAGTTAGCAAAGTAGTAGTATGATAATAAAACGAAATGACTAAAAGAGAGGATCATTTGTTTTTTATGATGATAATAGAATTATGTTTCATATTAATCGTATTGTATTTTGCTGTATGTGCAATGCTGATAAAAAATTTCCGATTTATTTAACTATCTTGACAGGCATGCACCGAAAATCGATTGAAGCACAATCTACTCTACGCGATGATTCTGGGGTGAGTGATCATGAAGATTCCGCTTCGGGATCTAAGTCAGCGCTCTCTGACCACGAACAACGTTTGCGTACACGTGCTTTAAGCTCATCAACAGAATCCTTGAATGTTGTAAGTCCAGCGCCTTCAACATCAACAACAGGAACATCAGCCTCCATTACAGGAAATAATATCTATGGCAGCAATAATCTCAGCGGACCACCACCAGCTCATGCACATTCCGTTTCATCGACAGCAACTACACCCACAGCGACAACGGCAAGCTCAAATTCGCCGCACATTGAGCTAAGTAGTCCCTCACCATCTGGAATGCAACAGCACCAACAGCCCACATCAGCCGCTGCGGTGGCAGCAGCGGCAGCAGCTGTTACCTCACTCTATGGCAATACAGTTGGTCCGACACCACCTTCATATCATCCACTGCTCGATGCTGCCAATGCTGCCGGAGCTGGAGCTGCAGCAGCAGCCACCAGCAAAGACTTTCAGATCATAATGAATTCAGCGGTGGCAGCAGCTGCAGCTGCTGCTGCTGCTCAACCCACGCATCATCACCACCATCATCATCATCACCACTTGGCAGCTGCCGCTGTAGCAGCCGCTGCCTTAGAACACGATCCTGATGCTTTTAGGTAATTTGAGAAAATTAATCTCATCCATTTCATAGATATTTCTTACGATTTTCTTTTGTCTTCCGCATAGAAATAATTCAATTGCCTGTTTGAGAGCTAAAGCACAGGAGCATCAAGCTCGCCTTCTTAACAATGGTGGCTTGTTCCTTCAGGTTCGTTCATTTGCTGCCGCACAATGTGAAATAGAAAAGACGCGTGAAGCTTTAATGCCAATCACAGCATCCACATCCATCTTAACCTCAAACTCCTCCCCATCCAAGATGGAACAAGAGCAAAATAGTAACAATAATAACAATAACAACAATAACAGCAGTGAAGATGGCATTCAAAACTATTCGAAATCAACAACACCAATAACATTAGCACGTCATCATAATCATCAGCGTCATTCTAATCCACATCATCATCAACAGCAGCATTTGCAACAAATCAAATTGGAATTTTCAAATGGGAAGATTGCATCATCATGCGATGATATTTGATGCATTTAAAGCAAACAAAAATCAATTGAAATCAATTTTTCTCATTTAAATCATAAATGTCAATGAATTTTGCTCACAAGTCACACATATACAGTTTGAGGATCACTGTTGATTTGAATGAACGAACAACAGTTTAGTGTCTTCAGTGGTTCTCATTTGAAAAAGCAACAGTTTGAGCAGCACAAAACTCAAGTGCAAACACCGTTTGGGCAGCTTTGTACGCTTCGAAATGGTCTATACAAATGATCAGATGATTGCTCCCACTCACATTCACACACAATCTCATTATGAGATCTATTCAGTATTTATAAAGTTATTAATTAATAGGAATTAGAAATTTTAATATTAATGAAGAGATCATTTTTTTTTTTGCCATAAAAATAATAAGTATATATGTATTGTATTTAAATTCATAAATAAAATATAACAAAATTTAAGTGCAATAGATTATTTTTTTAATTAGATCTAAGCTAATAGAACTCCCAATAAAAAACTAAATATTATAATACACATGTTTTGTGGTAGTATTATTTCTTTATTCAGTTTTGTTTTTCTTGATTTCATATGATGCGGTTTCATTAAAAATAGAAATTAGTTTCATATTGAAGAAGAATACATTTACAGTTTGATATTCTTGCAAGCCCATGAACAAAAATTGAGAGCTTAAGAGACATTGTCTTTGTAGACTTCCGCTGTTCAACAATATGGTGAAATAAGTTTTTTTCATGCGAAAACATGACCAACAAATGGTAGCATGGAAATCCATGCAGAACTCCGCTCTCCAACACTGTACAAAGCATTTTCTTATCCCATAGAAAGGCCTATTTCACATTATGAGATTCGCTTAACAGACTTATCGCCGATTCTTCTTCTTTGGTGTCTGTGGCTTGTGTATACAGCCAAACAGACTTTTCCTCATTCCTTTTCCATTTAAGTTTTTTAAAAGCTAAATTCTTTACATTCCAGTTCATTTTTAATGTGAAAACTGCTTAAGCGGCGCTGATTTCAAAATCGATGAAACGGAAGTAAAAATACTCGTAATACATACAATTTGCTTATGTTTCAAACAAAACTTTGTAACTTATCCTTTTCTCACATGAGTTTAATCACGAAACGTGCGGTTTTCTTTTTATTTTTCCGGTTATATTGAAGAAAGCGGAAATTCTAAGATGTTTGAGGTAAGTATTTTTGAATTCCTTAGTCCTAACTTTTATCTTGGGAAGAACATTAGCTCCCAATATAGCAAGAAACATCCAAAAAAGTATTATTGAAAAATTTGAATTACTTTTAATACAATAAGTTTCTGATTCATGTTCATCAATCATGTAAATTTCCTCGATCCTAGGATTACTGGATCGTATAGCTTTCATACGAAAAACGTTTTCTTGGGGCTGCGTGAAGAGTATTACATCTTCGATGATACCCTTCTTTCTGGTTATGCTTCAAAATATGTAAACAGAATGTATCACGCATTAAAAGAAATGCGGAGAAACAATGAAAAAATTCTTCGAATTATTGTCACTCAACCGATTTAACAGCGCCACGCACGTGTATGTTTATGCATGACATTTTAAATAATACTTCAAACTTTATTGGAACGCTTTAAATTTGAAAATATAGTATAAAGAAATAAAAATTTTATGACATTTCAAACTTTGCTGGGACGTTTTATCCCAGTTGGAGCGAAAGGCTTATAGCAACTTAACTTTCCAAATAGACAAACTGAAACTGGAAAATCGGAAACAAGTATGATCATGATTCAAAAAAAAAAACCCTTCTCATACTGCTAAGTAATACATACCTACAATAGCTTGTGTTTCAAGCAAAGTTTTCTAGCTTGAAGCAATTCGTAAGTTATAAAGGTTTGCAACAAAATTTGGTTCAACCAAGGCTTACGAATTGTTTTAAGCTACAAAACTTTAAGCCCGTAATATATAAAAATTTCAGTAACATTAATAAGAGATAAATTATTCGTCAATAGGCTTTAACATGCGAGAGATAGAATACAGAAATATGGTAGATATTCCAATTATCTTCGTCTCCTGTTTGTCTTACTTTCTATGAATAAGTATGTATTTGTAGCAAAGGCGATCCAAATGAGTGAGTAAATATCACTTACGATCAGTTATTACTCTCAATGCTCTCGCAATGAATGTAGTTTATCATTATACTCTTCACATAGTGAATAGTATTATAAGTTTGCCATGCAGTTTGTAATACAAAGAAGGAGTCATCGTAGACCCTTTCTTTATACCATACGCAGCATGGAGTCAGCCGAATCGGACCACTAGGAGGGGTACCTCCCATACAAAGCCCCTACCTAAATTCATGTTGTTATTAGAAAAACTTTTTTGCTTTTTGTGCTATCATCTTGAAATTTAAACAGAATAGGTTTCTGATCCATATTCACCAACTGGATGTAAATTTCAAGATCGTAAGATTACTGGATCGCATAGCTCCCATACAAAAAACTCATTCTGGGGGATGCGTGAAGTGTATTACATCTTCGGCATAGTCGAAGATGTCCTTCTTTATGGTTGTTATTTACATATTTTCAAAATTAGAAAAATAATGACAATAATCAGGGTTTAAAAATTATAATTTTCAATTCTTGTCATATTGATATTGATATTGCCATTGCTTTGTGTTTTCAATAGTCAGTCCTTCCTTCATGTTTCTTCGGACTGATTCAAAGGAAGGGCGCCTGTTAAGTGTCAAATCGCGGAAAGTCCTGTAGGACACTCATCCCGTTCTAGCTGGGGTTCCCCAAAGCAACATTCTGGGTCTAATACTATTCTCTCTATTTACAGCCCGTTGATTAGATGAGCATTGACCCAAACAAAACTCTTTTGGCTACTTACGCTGACGATATTGCTTTCTTTTACAGTTCCCACTGTGAGTATGAAGATGCAGATTGGATCCTCGAATACCTCCACTCGTTAGAGTCTTGGGTGATTCAAGGGAATTAACAGTAGCAAATGTGCCAATGTGTACTTCACACTGACAAGAAATTTCCCACAGGCTGTACATCTGTGCGGGGACTCCATCATCCAATCAACTAAAGTAATATACATAGGTCTCATCCTGGATCAAAGGCTTGCTTTCGGTCAACAAAACAAGTAGGCGCTACATAGCTGCCGAAATAAATTCAAAAGGCTGCACTGGCTGCTTAACGGGAGGAGCTCTCTCTCTCTCCTTCGCGAATAAGCGACTCAAATCATAGCCCCTGTATGGAGATATTTCATTCAGATATGGGGAGTTGCTTCTAAATCCCAACTAATGCCTAATGACTGGATGTCCATGGTACGTGACGAACTCAACCTTACATAGAGATCTGAACTTGGCGTTAGTAGAAGATCAGATCGCCTTTCAAACAAGCCTATACAATGAGCGCCTGTTGGCTCACAATAACCGCTTGGTTAGACCACTGAATGATGCAACTCCAATTCGGAAGCTTTCTTATGGATCTTTGCTGCAATGGAGCAGACAACGCATTGGGCTTACCAGATGACTTCCCGGCCTCCCTAAGGCATGAGCAATTAAAAATTTATATATTGAATATTGTTTCTTCAATGTAAAAACGTGGCGATATTCACTATGCCCAAGCAAAGGACAATAAATAAATAGAAAACACAAAAAAAAAAAAAAAATATAAAAACGAAATCTGAGAATTGGGCAGCAATCGGCTGTAGCAATCGTCAGATTTCAGTTCTCTGGTATTGATAATGAAGCGGCTATTGAAAGCCAAAAGCATTACTACTACTTTTTCTAAAAGGGCTAATATTTTTTAAACACTGTCAACAATGTGTCCAAATAACGGTGTCATTACATGAAAATAGCGTTGGTTGACTATTTAAATGATTATTAAATCTATAACAGAAGACGTCTGACATACTTATATTTATCTGACAGAAACAGAATTGTTATATTTAGTCAAAGGGGTCTTCAAATCTTTACCAAAGAACACAAAACGAAATCTCATCACAGATCAATAAATAATCGCAACTCTTGATTTCTAGTGGATGAAGCAAGTTTAGTGCTTCACTCTCATAATCACATTTGGCCCTAATTTAAACAATTTTCTGAAAACAATTTTGTAAATTATTCCGTTTGGATTTATTGAAGATCGAAATTTTATCAAGTTTGCTTTTGAAAAGACTTTATACTCGACATAAAGCTTGTTTTTAACGATATAGAATATCAAATATATTTTTAAACTGTGAAAAAAAAAAAAAAATTAAAAATATCAACAGGGAAAAATTATTGTGAAATTATCGTTAAAAATTGTGAAGAAAATAAGTGTGTTTGAGTAAGCAAGTTCATTAAGCATTGGTGCAGGTGTATGTCCTTCCAGAGCTAAACGTGCTGTATTCAATTTATCCGAAGGCGGATATAGAAGCAGAAAGAACTGGACACAAAAGTGGCAATTGTGTCAGTGTCTATAAACGATTATATAAATATTTGTTAACTAGTAACTTAGTATTGGCGAGTCTTGTATATACTGCTTGGTATTTCTGACAGCTTACTTTAGTTATAGAAGAAAGTGCGTATACGGAAATTGAGGAAGTTTATGCTAGTTCGTTTGCTTGTCAGTTTTGTTGGTAAGATATTTTCTTTATAAATAAATGTGCAAGTCTCTATTAACAATTCTAATTAACCATTGTTTTAGGTGCAGTTCCTACTAGAAAGGAGAAGCTTCAGGTACTAGTCGAAATTGGCATATGGGAAGAGGAGCTGCACTGTACTGTATTGTAATTCCAGCAAAAGTCTCTATAAATGATTGAAGCTACAATATATTATTAACCAATTTACATACTGCTTAGCAACGTTGGTAACGCACTTCATCCGACTATACCGATTCTTCGTTTGACTTAAAAGCAGTTCTGTTTTTAAGACCACAGGTAAGAAATAAAAATATTATTTAAATTATTCTACAATAGATGAAATGTAAAATATAAATATCTAAACAAGAAGCATTATGCATTGCGTGAGTTTAGCACAATATATTTATTAATTGTAGATCTTAAGAAATATTATTAAACTTTGGAAAGGATCAAAAAAAAAAAAAAAAAAAATATTGGTAGAGCACATTAAAAATGCGGGATGTTTTTCACTATTTGAGCCTTCATTGAGAAGAAATGGTTATATGTTTAATTGTCAAAGTACTGTCCGTCACTAGCCACTACTTTTTCCCATCTCTCTAGTAGCATACGAATTCCGTTGCGAAAAAACTCGGCCGGTTTGGCCTCAATCCAGTCATCGACCCATTTTTTGGATTCCTTATAAGAACAGAAGTGCTGGTTAGCCAGGCGTCATCGTTCTGAAGCGGTGGTAATCAGATGGAGCAATATCTGGGCTATACGGCGGGTGGGGTAGGACTTCCCATTTGAGCGTTTCCAAGTAAGTTTTTGCGGCCTGTGACGAGCATTGTCATCTTGCAAAATTACTCTGTCGTGTCTCTCGGCGTATTGTGTCCGTTTTTCTGGCAATGCTTGGCTCAAACGCATCCAGCTGGTTCCATCATATACAGAGCATGAGCTTGGCACCATGTATATTTGGCTTGGTCATCGATTATGAGGCATGGCCGGTGTATCCGTATCAAAATCACCACTTCTGAAGCGTACAAACCATCTCTAGCACTGTGAAATCGACAGAGCATACTCCAGATATGCTTCGGAGAGCAATCGATGGGCTGCAGCTGCACTTTTCTTCA